>CAWUFW010008904.1:0-112500 GCA_963921515.1 Calotriton arnoldi | reverse complement strand
CGAGGAGAGAGGAACCACGAGAAGTGAGAGGTAAGGGGGATTGGGCATGGGGTGGGGGTTTCTTTTCTAGGGTTTAGGGTAGTGCAGTGGTGTTTGGGTGGTGTAGGGGGTCGTGCTGGGGGTAGTGTTTTAGGGTTTAGGGTAGTGAAGTGGTGTTTGGGTAGTGTAGGGGGTCGTGCTGGGGGTAGTGTTTTAGGCTCTAGGGTAGTGCAGTGGTGTATGGGTAGTGTAGGGGGTCGTGCTGGGTTAGTGTTTTAGGGTTTAGGGTAGTGCAGTGGTGTTTGAGTAGTGTAGGGGGTCATGCTGGTGGTAGTGTTTTAGGGTTTAGGGTAGTGCAGTGGTGTTTGTGTAGTGTAGGGGGTCATGCTGGGGGTAGTGTTTTATGGTTTAGGGTAGTGCAGTGGTGTTTGGGTAGTGTACGGGGTCGTGCTGGGGGTAGACCTAGGGTTTAGGGTAGTGCAGTGGTGTTTGGTTAGTGTAGGGAGTCATGCTGGGGGTAGTGTTTTAGGGTTTAGGGTAGTGCAGTGGTGTTTGTGTAGTGTAGGGGGTTGTGCTGGGGGTAGTGTTTTAGGGTTTATGTTAGTGCAGTGGTGTTTGGGTAGTGTAGGGGGTAGTGCTGGAGTAGTGTTTTAGGGTTTAGGGTAGTGCAGTGGTGTTTGTGTAGTGTAGGGGGTAGTGCTGGGGGTAGTGTTTTAAGGTTTAGGGTAGTGCAGTGGTGTTTGGGTAGTGTAGGGGTTCATGCTGGGGGTAGTGTTTTAGGGTTTAGGGTATGGCAGTGGTGTTTGGGTAGTGTAGGGACGTGCTGGGGGTCGATTTAGGGTTTAGGGTAGTGCAGTGGTGTTTGTGTTGTGAGGGGGTCGTGCTGGGGGTAGTGTTTTAGGGTTTAGAGTAATGCAGCGGTGTTTGTATAGTGTAGGGGGTTTAGGGTAGTGCAGTGGTGTTTGTGTAGTGTAGGGGGTCATGCTGGGGGTTGTGTTTTAGGGTTTAGGGTAGGGCAGTGGTGTTTGTGTAGTGTAGGGGGTAGTGTTTTAGGGTTTAGGGTAGTGCAGTGGTGTTTGTGTAGTGTAGGGGGTCATGCTGTGGGTAGTGTTTTAGGGTAGTGCAGTTGTGTTTGTGTAGTGTACGGGGTCGTGTTTTAGGGTATAGGGTAGTGCAGTGGTGTTTGGGTAGTGTAGGGGGTCATGCTGGGGTTAGTGTTTTAGGGTTTAGGGTAGTGCAGTGGTGTTTGGGTAGTGTAGGGGGTCGTGCTGGGGGTAGTGTTTTAGGGTTTAGGGTAGTGCAGTGGTGTTTGTGTAGTGTGGGAGGTCATGCTGGGGGTAGATTTAGGGTTTAGTGTAGTGCAGTGGTGTTTAGGTAGTGTAGGGAGTCGTGCTGGGGGTAGTGTTTTAGGGTTTAGGGTAGTCCAGTGGTGTTTGTGTAGTGTAGGGAGTCGTGCTGGGGGTAGTGTTTTAGGGTTTAGGGTAGTGCAGTGGTGTTTGGGTAGTGTAGGGGGTCGTGCTGGGGTAGTGTTTTAGGGTTTAGGGTAGTGCAGTGGTGTTTGTGTAGTGTAGGGGGTCATACTGGGGGTAGTGTTTTAGGGTTTAGGGTAGTGCAATGGTGTTTGTGTAGTGTAGGGGGTAGTGTTTTAGGGTTTAGGGTAGTGCAGTGGTGTTTGTGTACTGTAGGGGGTCGTGCTGGGTTCTAGTGTTTTAGGGTTTAGGGTAGTGCAGTGGTATTTGTGTAGTGTAGGGGGTAGATTTAGGGTTTAGGGTAGTGCAGTGGTGTTTGGGTAGTGTAGGGGGTCGTGCTGGGGGTAGTGTTTTTGAGTTTAGGGTAGTGCAGTTGTGTTTGGGTAGTGAAGGGGGTCGTGCTGGGGGTAGTGTTTTAGGGTTTAGGGTAGTGCAGTGGTGTTTGGGTAGTGTAGGGGTCAACCAACATGAATTTGTCCTTGTGTGATGTAACCAATGCTCATGTAAAGCACTCCAATACCTGACCAGTCTGCACTATATAAAACTGCAAAAAAACAAAAAATAAAAAGTGTTTTGCACACTTCTGTCATGGGCTATACGTGGGCTACCTCTGGGTGATATTTGTGCTACATTTGGGCTCTTTTTTCTCTGGTGGCCATCTTGGGAGACTTATTTGTTATGAAGTTTCCTAATTTCCTCATTTACTACAGTCTCCTCAGTAGGAAATGCTTTCAGTTTTTACTTTGATTCCATCAAGAAGGCATTCAGATGTGTCACACATTTGCCATGAATTCAGAATGTTAGCACTCTAGTTGTTCATTAGATCACTGTAGTAAAGCTACTGCTCACCAAGGAGTTAACTGGAAGTCTACTGCTGGTATTGAAAGTGATTGTTTCAGTCTGCATGTCAGAATTTTCTAATGAAATAGAAGAGGATTTGAGATCTCACTTAAAACATGCACTAAATTTTCTTTTTGCAGTACTAACCATAATTTCTATGGCAAAATGAACCCCCTCATTTTGTTCCTTTTTAAATTAAATGTTTTAAGTGTTACCAGTTTATTCCAATCAAGATGGCTTCAGGTGTGCCATACTTTTGTCATAAGTAAGGCTGTTAGCACTCTAGTTGTTCTTTAGAACACTCTGGGAAGCTGCAGTAGAACACAAAGGCATCAACTGACAGGCTGCTCCTGTTGAAATATAACAGGAAGATATTTGAGATCTCACTTAAAACATGTCCTAATTTTTCTTTCTACAGCACTAACCATAATTTCTATGGCAAAATGAACCCCCTCATTTTGTTCCTTTTTAAATTAAATGTTTTAAGTGTTACCAGTTTATTCCAATCAAGATGGCTTCAGGTGTGCCATACTTTTGTCATAAGTAAGACTGTTAGCACTCTAGTTGTTCTTTAGAACACTCTAGGAAGCTGCAGTAGAACACAAAGGCATCAACTGACAGGCTGCTCCTGTTGAAATATAACAGGAAGATATTTGAGATCACACTTGAAACATGTTCTAATTTTTCTTTCCAGAGCACTAACCATAATTTCTATGACAAGATGAACCCCATCATTTTGTTCCTTTTTAAATTAAATGTTTTAAGTGTTACCAGTTTATTTCAATCAAGATGGCTTCAGGTGTGCCATACTTTTGTCATAAGTAAGGCTGTTAGCACTCTAGTTGTTCTTTAGAACACTCTGGGAAGCTGCAGTAGAACACAAAGGAATCAACTGACAGTCTCTGCCCTTGTTGGATGTACATGTTTTACTGAGAATGTCAGACTTCATTCTCACATGACTGAGAAAGATAATGTGAATTTACAGAAAATATGCTCTCATTTTAGCTTCTGGAGCACCTTCCAAAACTGTATGGGACAAGCATGTGAAAATAGTTTTCTCTCAAACATGATTCATGATATCCCAGCAGAAGGTTTTTCACAGGGTAAAATCACCTTAGAACACACCACAATTCCTGAAATTAGTATGGTACCATCAACAAATGAATTGTAATGTAACTAAAGTCTGTTATCACCCTTTATAGTTCTCCTTTTGGTAACCCTCAAAATCTTCGATTCACTACAATGCATTTCAATGGGGTACTATCATTTATATTGGTCCCAAGATGGCTGCCAGCAATTCCAGGGTGAAGTGCTGACAGCCAATCAGATCTCACGATGACATGTGTGGTTAGGCTCCGCCCAGATATATATGTGTTTTTACTTTTGATTTTCTCCGCAACTACTGAACGGATTTACACCATTTAACAAAAAGGGTTCTTTCTGAACCAAGAACTACCTCTTTGCCAAATTTTGTGTAATTCCGTTCAGCAGTTCGGGCTGTAGCCGTGGCTAAAGTTTCCTATGGGGAAATGAATGGGGAAAACATGTTTTGGGACCCCCCTTTTTCTCGGCCCCCGCTTGACGAATCACCCCGAAACTTTCAGGGTAGGAGCGGACCGGAGCGGGCCATAAAGTTTGAAAATTTCGCGAAGATTCGTCAACCGACGCAAGAGTTATTTCAAATAGAATGTCGCGGATTTCCTATGGAAAATAGGTCCTAACTATAACTATCTACTGGCGACCGCCAGTAGATAATATATATATATATATATATATATATATATATATATATATATATATATATATATATATATATCCAAAAGAAGGTTGCTCCCAAATTGAGGCGCCTCACACTTCGTGAAATGTAACCCTTTTATTAATGGGGCTTCAAGGATTCAGCAGTGTCCTTGCAACAAAATCAGCATGCCTTTCAATCGATCTTCGCCAAACATGTTTCGGGCTCCTTGCGCCCTTGATCACTGGCTGAGGCAACAGGAAAGCAGCAAAAAGTTCACAGCGCACCTGCACCGTTTTAAACTTCTCCGCCCCGGTGGGCGTAAACCATCACGGCATTCTGGTAGATGAAGTTCTACTGGTCATAAAACCCACAGTGGGTGCCATTGTATCCCGTACAGCTGCTGTTTAAAACCATCGTGGATAGCTGCACAGAACACGACTGTAAACCTTGACTGTTCGTGTCCCATCAATCGGTCACGTAGTTCCTTAGCGCCTCATTTCCCCAGCGCTTTGGATCCGCCTTCTAAGCAGCGGGCGCCTCGCGGCCAGAGCCGACCGCTATACATCCAAAGAAGAGTTGCTCCCAAATTGAGGCGCCTCACACTTCGTGAAATTTAACCCTTTTATTAATGGGGCTTCAAGGATTCAGCAGTGTCCTTGCAACAAAATCAGCATGCCTTTCAATCGATCTTCGATAGCTGCACAGAATAAAAGAGTTAAATTTCACGAAGTGTGAGGCGCCTCAATTTGGGAGCAACCTTCTTTTGGATGTATAGTGGTCGGCTCTGGCCGCGAGGCGCCCCGCTGCTTAGAAGGCGGATCCAAAGCGCTGGGGAAATGAGGCGCTAAGGAACTACGTGACCGATTGATGGGACACGAACAGTCAAGGTTTACAGTCGTGTTCTGTGCAGCTATCCACTATGGTTTTAAACAGCAGCTGTACGGGATACAATGGCACCCACTGTGGGTTTTATGACCAGTAGAACTTCATCTACCAGAATGCCGTGATGGTTTACGCCACCGGGCGGAGAAGTTTAAAACGGTGCAGGTGCGCTGTGAACTTTTTGCTGCTTTCCTGTTGCCTCAGCCAGTGATCAAGGCGCAAGAAGCCCGAAACATGTTTGGCGAAGATCGATTGAAAGGCATGCTGATTTTGTTGCAAGGACACTGCTGAATCCTTGAAGCCCCATTAATAAAAGGGTAAAATGTCACGAAGTGTGAGGCGCCTCAATTTGGGAGCAACCTTCTTTTGGATATATATATATATATATATATATATATATATATATATATATATATATATATATATATATAGTGAGAGAGAGAGAGAAAGAGAGAGACAATTCCTCAGAGCAAACCCCTGAAAAATATGTTGAAGTGGGGAGAATTCCTAGAGGACTCTGAATCACGATCACACCCAGTTCAATCAATCAAGCTTTATTCGATATCAGGTATCTTAAAAGCATTATCAACATACAAACTTAATAAAAATACAAGTTATCGAATATACAAATCCATAAAAACGATAAGATCATTTTCCCCAGAGATAAAAAGGACAAACTATTTAAAAGAAAGAATTTAAAAGAGCAATACAATTAATTCAATTCCAGTTAATATGCACATTATTATATAAAGCGACAATGCAGTGAAAGTAAACTGTCCGTTTGGTCTCAGGATAAAAAAAAATATGCGAACATAATAGTTTATTGGAATGGCTCACGCAGGATTTTGAACCTTACTATCCAGGCACAGCCAAGATACTTGACCACGCCGCAAGCAAAGAGGGTCCTTGCATCAGATTTCAGAATGCGTAAAGCAACACTATGATCATAGGTGCCCAATTGGCTACAGATGGGTTTAGCCATCTTATTCTGGCCCTCTTATAAGCAGGGCAAGCGAACATAAGATGTGCCACACTCGGTTGTGTTTTCGATCGGGAGCTCCCGTCATGCTCAGCGAGTGAAGGCGAGGCGGGTTGGGCGGCTGACGGCAGTCTGCTCGTTGCTGGCTTGGAAGGAGGAACGGATCTGATTTCTCTCCCTTGCGGTATCTCGTTACACCTCGTTAAGCTCTGCGAGTGGAAGAGAGGCGAGGAAAGGTGGACTGGGCGGCTTATGGCATTCCGCTCTTTTCTGGTTTGAAAGGAGGAGCGGGATTGACTTCTTTTCCCCCGCGGCGTCTCGATGCACGGCAAGTTTGTGGGGAATGCTACAATATTGCAGCGCACTAATTAGAGGCTGGCATTAAAAGGAAAACAGGTCTTTCCCTCGTGCTGGACTTACGTGGCGCTTGAGATAAGGACGGATTTGTGGTGGTGTTTCATTGCTACATAGTTGCAGTATACTTGCTCCTAGCCTCGGGGAGAGGGCTTGGACCGGGGTCTTGCTTTCGAAAGAAGTCTGCAGCTGGAACGGCAGGAGGCAGGAAATAGAACGGGACGATCACTATTCAGTGAACTGCTGCTTCTTGCACTATAGTTCTGCTCTACTGGCTTCCCTGGGAATAGTAGTTGGCAATTCCTCTCGTACAGCAATATTGCTGATCAGGAGATTTGGAGAATTTTTCAGGCACCCCAGGTATTTTTTTTTTTTTTTCTCAGCCTTGACTTTATTTCCCGGTCTCCCTTCCCTTTTTTTTCAAGACTTTTTAAATTTAAATCTAATTGGTTCACTGCTATTGTGAAAGTAATATATGGTGGATAGCCGTTAGGGCAGTGGATGCGGAGATAGCATAGCTAGGCTCTGGCTCATCCCTCCCTGAGGCTGTCCTCTTCCAGTGTTTCAACAAAAAGTCATGAAAAGAATCTCTCGAGAGAGTACTATTAAACCCCGACTAGTGGCCAATTCTACACGGGCCGCAAAGAACCGCAGTAGAACTACATCCATAAAAGAGATGGACTCCGGATTGTCAAACGGGAAATCTAAATATGTCTTGCCCCAAGAGAACTTGTTCTTCAAGAAACCCGGTGAGCAGGAGGCTCACAATCTAGCAGCGTCCTGGAGTCTTACAGCTACTAAAAGCCTTTTTGATCCTCCACTTGTAGCAGATCAGGACTCTCCTCCAAGTCTAGAAGCCAGCGCATCGGCATTAAATGTCATACCTGTAATGAAATTGCCCCCAAGAGAGATGCAACAGGGAACTTATTCGTTATTTGCAGGTATTGGCATGAAGACTCATTCAAACATTGCCAACTCTACAGTGTCAAAACAAGGTCTTACTCTCGACAATCATGCTGCAGGCTTCTTGGGGGAGGAATCAATAGTTGAGCTCCCCAGTACTTCTCCTTTCACTACTGCTATTGAAGCTCCAGGTGAAACTCCAACAGAGGAGATTTCCTTAAGTCCAGCGACTGTTCAATCTATGACGCTGGAAAATCCAGGAGCAATGGAGGCTACGTCACAGGTTTTACTGCAGCAGATATTGACAGAACTTCAGAATATGCAAATTTCTCAAGGGGAAGCACAAAAGAAAATCGAATCTCAGCTGGGGTCGATACATTCTGACATCCAGCAACTAGCATCACGTACCACCGATATAGAACAACGGGTGTCAGATCTTGAAGATAATATGCCTGAACAGACAAGTCAGATCTCAAAATTGCAATCCGAACTTATCAGCCTCCAAATTAAAGTGGATGACGCAGAAAATCGATCACGAAGATGTAATCTTCGTTTTCTAGGAGTCCCTGAGGGCAGTGAAAATGGCCGATCTGTGGTGGAAGTTGTTTTGGATCTTATCTCTAAATATATCTGTCCTGAAATGGCAACTGAAGGGACCGATTTTACTATCACCAGAGCTCACCGTGTCCCGGCGGTTCAGTATCCTAACGCTAAATACCCAAGAACTATCATTGCAAATTTTGGTGACTTCAGAATTAAAGACAAGATTCTGGCGCGTGCCATTCAAGAGAAAGGATTTCAGACCACTGATAACTTTTCATTCAAAATTTTTCAGATATGTCAGCCTTCTCAGCACGGAGAAGAAAAGAGTTTAGAGGCATGATTAATTCCTTTCAACAGTTAGGGGCCCCGGCGGGTATAATCCAGCAATCTAAATTGAAAGTTTTAAATAAAGGGCGTGTCAGGATTTTCCAATCGGTTGAAACAGCTCAGGAGTTCCTACGGTCCCTACAACATGTAGGGGATGAAAATAAGGGCTAGTGCTTTTTGTTTTCAGTCTTTTCTGCTTTTTTCTCTCCTCTCTGATCTATAGATGGTTATAGACAGTAGTGGATCTAGACATGCAGGGGAAGTGAATAAGGGTTAATGTTAATGTTTTCTACTTCTTGTTTTCTTGAGCTATAGATGGCTTTCGACAGGAGTAGATTTAAATAGGCTTTTTCTTCTTTCTTTTTTTTTCTTCTCCTTTTTTCTTTTTCCCCTTTTTTTTTTTTTTTGAAGAATGTTAGCCGTCCGCCCAATCGCCTTGGGTGCCATGTCATTGCACCCCAACTTAGGGAGAAGGAGGGGGTGGATAGGGTCACGGAGGGAGGGGGGAGGAGGATCACTTATGAAGGGAGGGGGCACCCAGGGATCCCTAGACGGGCAGGGGTTCCAAGGTCAAGGGGGCCTGAGGGTGGGTGGGGTGGGGGGTCACTTCAGTGGGTTGGGAGGGGAAGGTAGGGTCACGGGAAAGAAAATAAAATGTAGCATTTGTATAAAAGCTCAAAAGACCAATGAAACATTTTCTGTTGCTTCTTGCTTTACTATTAGATAGCCTTTTATTGTACAAGGTGGAAAGGAAGGGAAGAGGAAGAAAAATGAAAAAAAAAGAGAATGTTTTTAAAAGGTTATATGTTGTGTCCTGCAATGTTAACGACTTTAAGCAACATTTGTATAGAAGCTCAAAGACCAATGAAAAATTATTTGTTGTTTTTTGCTCTACTATTAGACAGTTCTCATTGAAAAAGGGAAAAAAGGAAAAAAGAATGTTTACTAAAAAGTTACATGTCGTGTCCTGCAATGTTAACGGCTTCAATAACAAAATTAAAAGACGATCTATGATGGCTTGGTTCAGAGCTATACAGGCCGATATAATGCTCATTCAAGAGACTCACTATAAGGAGGGCTTCCCTATAGATAGACCACCTGGTTATATTCAATATGAGTTCTATGCTTCCTATAATGCAGCTGTTAGAGGGGTGGCTATTTTAGTAACCAAGAATCTCCAGTGCGAGATACAGATGGTTCATAAAGATCATAATGCCAGGTGGCTCTGGGTACAGATGAAGATCTCAGACCAACTTTTTAACTTTGTGAGCTACTATGGCCCCATTGAGGACTCCCCAACATCCCTGCAGTCCCTGTATGATTTTGCAACTAATCAGTCCGGGTATTTGGTACTGGGGGTGATTTCAATCTACTGATTAATCCAGCTATAGATTGTTCTCGGGCTAATAAAACACAAACCAAGCCTAAGTCTAAAAGGCTATATCAAGATCTTTTAAGGGACTTTGCACTAGTAGATTGCTGGAGAAATGAATACCCAGATAAAAGGCAGTATACTTGCCATTCAGGAAGATTTCATTCCTCTTCTCGGATTGACTTCTTTTGATTTCACATACTCTTTTAAAAACTGAATCTGAGATTTATGAAAATCCTTTTTCGGATCATGCCTTGATTACTGTGAAATTTGAAGTTAAAATTCAATCAAAAATCAGGCCTAGTTGGGTATTTGATAAGTCCCTCCTTGTTGATGAACATTGGGTTTCATACATGCGCGTATCGCTTGAGGAGTTTCTGAAACTAAACATTAACACCGCCTCTACGTTTAATGTCTGGAATTCCTTAAAAGCTTTCTTTCGAGGTGAGGTGATTGCATACTTGGCCTTCAAAAGGAAAAAGGAAAATATTCAAAGACTCCAATTGGAGAAGGAGCTAAGTAGTGCAACAGCAGAATATCTTGCTACGCCATCACAAGTAGGTAAAACTAAACTTGCTGGTGCCAAGTCCAATCTACAAGAATTTTTTGTAGCTAAAGAAATTCTGCATCATCATTCAGAACTACAGAAAAGATACGAGGAGAGCGATCACATAGGTTGATTCTTAGCTTGGTCCACTAAAAAGAGATCAAATACTAATTACATAAAAAAAATAGTAGACCCGATTACTTTATGTCCTTCGTCTCTCCCCTCGGAAATCTCTGAAGTTTTTTTAATCATTATAAAGACCTTTATACCGAAACACATAATACTACCTCTGAGGTTGCTTTAGCTTGGCTAGATAAGATAAACATCCCTATATTATCGCCCGAGTTTCAAGAGCTTTTGAGCTCCGCTATCTCTCTGGATGAAGTCATACAGGCAATAAACTCATCTCCTGCAGCCAAGGCCTGTGGCCCAGATGGAATCCCTTCCGAGATTTATAAGATCTTTTCACCCCAACTGTCTGTTTTTTAAAAAACGGTATTTAATGGAATTTTTGAAGGGGATCCAATTCCAGATAACTTTACTCAAGCTACAGTAATAAGTTTCGTTAAAAAAGGGAAACCAGAAGATGAGACTAATTCGTATAGGCCTATTAGTTTATTGAATTCCGACTACAAAATTTTTACTAAAATTCTTGCAAATCGACTTGCGCAGGCTGCCCCTTCACTTATCCATCATGATCAGAATGGCTTTCTTAAAAACAGATTTTTGGCTTCCAATACTCATTATTTGGTGCAGGCAATTGATTACTTATATGCTAATAAAATCAAGGCGGCTATAATAATGCTTGATGCCGAAAAAGCATTCGACAGAGTACAATGGCAGGTTTTATTTACAATCTTAAACAAATTTGCGATCCCTAGTGTATTCTGTCAGGTGGTGAAAAATCTATATCACAATGCTAAAGCGTCCATAATTATCAATGGGAACAACGCAGGCACAATCTCCATCAGTCGGGGGACCCGTCAAGGCTGCCCTCTCCCCTGTTTTGTTCTCTTTATTTATCGAGCCTTTAGCATGTGCTATTCAGCAGGATCAAACTATCACCGCTCCCCTACCGGGCTCGGCAAAACTTAAATTATTCGCCGACGATATGGCACTTTATTTAACAGCTGATAGGGATAATATATTGAGGACCTTAGATAAAATTAAGGAGTTTACTAATATCGGAGGATATAAAATAAATCATGCCAAATCAGAGGTGCTTCTTTTTAATAGTTCCGTGGATATTTTGCCCCTCGCTATGCGGGACCATTATATAGCCACCAAGCCTATAAGATACTTAGGGATCTTTGTGACTACTAGATTGGAGGACCTTTATCCATTAAATTTCATCTCTACTTTAAATAAAACACGTAACCTCTTGAAACAATGGGAACATTTTCCCATTTCAATTATGGGGCGGGTAGCTCTCATTAAGATGAACATCCTTCCATTATTTTTATTTCTTTTTTCTAATTTAATGATTAAAATTCCTAAATCCTTTTTTGATTCCGTTCAGTCAGAATTTAGACGTTTTATTTGGTCTGCACAAAAACCGAGGCTAAAACTGCAAATTCCACAATTAGAAGCAGAGGAGGGAGGATTAGCCTTGCCGGATTTGCAGCTATATTATTACGCCTCAATTCTTAATTGGCTAAACTACAATAACTCAGAGGAACTAATCGATGCCAATTTTTTCTCACAACCATGCTCAAGGAATTAGAGGTAGATCTTGCTCCTTTTTACGTTTACCCAAACTCCCCAAAAAAACGCGCTATAAGATCCCTAGGACGATTATTTTGCTTTCTCAGAGAATATGGGAAATATATGATATCCCATGGCTTCATCCCCAGATGAAATTAAAAGAATGCATCTCCCAGGGGCTGCAATGGTCTCATCAGAACTGCGCTCAGTGGGGAACACTGGGGTTTCTTACCCTTCAAAACTTTTATAGAAATGAAAGATTTCTCACCTGGCAACAAGTACTAAACCTTAATAGTAGTATAAGCAGTCTCCTGGTGTTCAGCTTTGCACGGGTTAAGCAGTTCTGCGTAGGTCTAACCTTCAAGGAAGACTGTCCTGGCGTTACTTTGGGGAAGGCTCATTTTGTTTCTAAAATTAAGGGGATAGGCAACTGGTATAAATTATTTAAGTCAGTGGAGAATAAACAGGCAATCTTCAATCATCTAGAGAAGATTAGCTCAACTACTGGTTGCATTTTCAATTTGCAACAATGGCAGAGCTATAACAAAATGAGCTACAAAGCAGTTAGGGCGGCCAATCTAAGAAGAATTGCATGGTTTAGCAAATGGATGATTTACTACACTCCTGATCGACTTCACAAAATGTTCCCCACGGTTGACCCTAGCTGCTTTAGATGCGGATTTACAACTGGGGATTGGCTTCACGTGGGGTTTACATGTAGCTACTTAAAACATTTTTGGCAAGATATTTTCTCTGAAATTAGTAAAAAATTGGAAATCGATCTTCCTCCTAGTCCTCTATCTGCCCTCTTTGGTGGATCAGAGATGAGCAAAGACCTGACTTTTGGCCAACGTCAATTTATCTTTATTGCAACACTAATTGCAAGATCTCTTATTCTTGCAAATTGGAAATCCCAAGTAGTTCCAACGGTCCATCAATGGATTATAAAAATGCAAAGAGTTTTTAAACGAGAGACATTATATGCTAAAAGACTGGGTTCTTTTGCTAAACTCGATAGAATTTGGCGATTTTGGAATGAAAGCACTTCTGTAATTAATGTATAATTATGTGCTATTCTATTATAATTTTACTTTAAAATTATTATAAGTTTTCTAAATATAATTTGGAACTATTTACATTTAACAGGTTTTGTGCTTCCTAGTATATTATAAATTCTTGAATTGTTTTTTCTCTTTCTTGTGTCTGGGGAATTGTGTAAATATAAATGTTTGTAACATTTTGAATGACGAAAAAAAAAAAAAAAAGATGTGCCACACTCTCGATAGGAGCATTACAGCAGGGACCATCCGCTTATCCCAGTTAAGAGAGACCCAATCCCAACCTAATTAGAGAATGGGCAGAACATAACAACAATAGCTCTCTGGGGTAGATATGCAACTGTAGATGCATGGAACCAACAGCTGTTAAAACAAAGCTCGGGTTCATATGTTGATAACACCACGTGGGTGTGAAATAAAGTATGCATCGAGAATGTAATGTGTAATTCATATTGCCTTAAAACCCCAATAAAATATGTTTTTAAAAAAAACAAGAGCTCTCTGGGAATGTTGCGAATTTTGATAAAGTATACAGACAATAGACAGGGAGACTATCCTGAAGGAAATGGAGAAAGTCAAAGAAATTATTGCCAAGGATGAAAATATAACACGTGACCAAATTTAAAAAGAAATGCAAGAGAGATTTATGAAATATGAAAAAGAAATTAAATAAAAATGCAAAGAAATGTGAAAGAGACCGCATTGACTATGAGAAAGGTCATATTTATACATTCGCCAGATGCTTTGATGGTTTGAGAAAGCAGAGACTTAATTAACAAAATTGGGGGAGACAAGAAACCTTTATAAGTGATATTAGTTTGGCTATAATTTCAGATATGGAACAAAGTGGAATGAATAAAGATCATGGCCTTGATAGAGTAGAACAGCCCTCTATTTTGGTTGAATACCATTTTTTTTTCATTGGACAGGAGGAAAAATCACAGACCAGGGAGGGTCAGAGGAAAAAGAAATGTTAATGGATGCAGAAGAGAGGTAGCCAAGGGAAGCAACAATACAGAGGGATTGCTTACAGGATGGAGTATAACAACACAGTAATTATCTGACCGGAGGAACATTAACCAGGTGTCAGGGACCCCACAAGCCTTACCTTCTGCCTGTAGAGTAGTCTCGCGGGGATGATATGGACAACCTCCACCGTCTCCCACCTACTTCCCTGTCCTACCTTGAATAGTACCAGACCGGGGATTGGTGAAGACTGGGGGAAGGAATCCTCAAGGGGTGGTGTACCGTGTGGTATGCTGAGGTGAAGACTGATACCCGATGGGATCGTTGCCTTTCTGGACCGTCAGCCTGGAATGACAACCAACAAGCAATCACTACTGCGTCAACCAGCATACATACACACACACTAGACTAGGGAATGGTAGGGAGAGTTACAATAGTCACCTGAAAGTAAGTGTCTTTAGTTATGGATCTCCTGGTAGGTGCTTCAGCAACCCAGGGTCTTGAAATGGCCAGAAGGCGCACCTGCGCTGAGCACCACGGAAGCAGGGGGGTAGAGGATTCCCAGGAACGGTAGTTACGGTAGGGACACTCCTGCACTGTTGCTATGTGGTAATAGCGGCAAGGTGCTCCTGAGTCGTGTGAAGGAAGAAAGGAAGGGGGTGGTGACGCGCTCCTGCGCTCACCGGGATGCTGGCAAGGGCGGTGACGCGCTCCTGCGCTCACCGGGATGCTGGCAAGGGCGGTGACGCGCTCCTGCGCTCACCGGGATGCTGGCAAGGGTGGTGACGCACTCCTGCGCTCACTGGGATGCTGGCAAGGGCGGTGACGCGCTCCTGCGCTCACCGGGATGCTGGCAAGGGGCAAGGGCGGTGATACACTCCAGCGCTTCACCGTGATGCTGGCAAGGGGCAAGGGCGGTAAGAAAGGAAGGGGGTGGTGACACGCTCCTGCGCTCACCGGGATGCTGGCAAGGGCGGTGACGCGCTCCTGCGCTCACCGGGTTTCTGGCAAGGGGGGTGACGCGCTCCTGCGCTCACCGGGATACTGGCAAGGGGCAAGGGCGGTGATGCGCTCCAGCGCTCTCCGTGATGCTGGCAAAGGGCAAGGGCGGTGATGCGCTCCAGCGCTCACCGTGATGCTGGCAAAGGGCAAGGGCGGTGACGCGCTCCAGCGCTCACCGGGATGTTGGCAAGGGCGGTGACGCGCTCCAGCGCTCACCGGGGATGTTGCAGGAAGAAAGGAGAGAACTCCGTCTCTCTATTTGGAGTAGCAGCGCTCCTGCACTGACGGGATCTGGAGACTGCGTGAGGCGCTGCAACGCGTTCGAGAGCGTGCAGGAGACAAGCAATGAAGAAGCCTCCGTAGAGTGCGAGGCAAGGAAGGGTTCGTGCCCAGAGTGCCGACAGGGAAACGGATTCGACTCCAAGCACGTAGCGTCTTAATCAGAAGCACCAGGCGCCGTGCATAGTGGAGTTTTAAGTGGTGCCACCCGGAAGTGATCAGGTGGTGACCCGCGGTACTGCACGTATGGGGGAGAGCACAATAGACTAGACAGACAACCGTTAGCACGCACTCCCCCGTACGTACGAACATGACACCAGGAGAGAGACTCAATTATTACTTTGAGACTTTCCTTTCATCATGAGTCTAGTTTTAACTATGCACAAACAAAGATTGATGTGTATTTATTTATAAGGAAACTAAGATTGATGAAATTGTTCGAGGAACGGAAAAGAAAGGTCATAAATTATAAACCAACACCATTAAGTGAAAAAGACCCACAGAGCAATTTATTAGTTGAATGTGTGGATTTAATGAAAAAATTGCTTGCCCTAGAAAAGGAATGTAAAGAAGGTGCTGAATTTGAAAATGTGGCACATGATATATACAAGAGCAGATTGGTTTGAGTATGGTGGGGGTACTCACACTTTAGACCCAAGTCCTCATTTATTCTACATATGGCTTGAGACACCATAGCATTGTTCCTAGAGGCTGTCATTAAGAAACTAAAATATCTTCAAATAAAGGATAGTTCTAATAAAGGAAATAAGAGGAAAGAAGGTGACATTAATGACCTCATTGTGAAATTGTTTAACAAGGATTGTGTAATAAGAAGTGCTGACAAAGGAGGTAACGTGGTCCTATTGCCTAAAGACATGTATATGGAAGAGGCTTACCATCATTTGAATTATGTAACTTGTTACAAAAGGATTGATATGGTGAAATATATGAAAACAAAGTCAGAGCATCATGCAGAATTGAGAGATTGGTATGAGAAAGAATTGATAAAGGATGATGGAAGGAAATTTTTGAGAAGTGATTTTCCAAGGTTACCTATTTTTTTTTTTAATCTCATACCTAACATACATACAAAAAACCCATAAAACCACCAGAAAGGCCCATTATATCAGCAGAGGGCAGTCTATTTGAAAACACTTCAAAGTACATAGATTTTGACCTCAGGCCCTTTGTAGAAGGCCTACCATCATATCCAAAGTATTCAACAGACATCCTAAGAAGGATGTTTGATATTGAATGGGAAAATTATATGTTAATGATGACATTAGCTGTTTCATCACTCTATACTAGCATAGGTCACACAGCTGGCCTTAGGGCCGTCAGACATTTTCGAAGAGCAAAACCAATTAGATTTTACAAGCATAATGAGATGTTATTTAGAATGATTGAATACTGTCTGACTAAGAATATGTCTTTTTTCAATGGGGAGATTTTTGAGCAACAACAGGGGACAGCGATGGGCACCTGCTTCGCCATCAGCTATGCAAATTTGTATATGGGCTGGTGGGAGGAGCAGGTGGTCAATACAATTTTTTAATCCTGGATCACACACGTTATGGGTGCGACTCATAGAGGACTTATTTATCATCTGGAAAGGTGAATTTGAAGATGTACAAAAATTTGTGGCGGGATAAATAAGAACAGTTGAATTTGTCATTTACAAGCAAAATTAGTGCCACAGAAAGTGAATTTTTGAATGTAACACTGGCTGTGGAAAATGGTAAACTGACATCCACTCAGTACAGAAAACCTACTGCGGGTAACAGTATATTAAATGTGCATAGCTGCCATCCTGAAAATGTAGAAAAAAGTTGACTCTATGGTGAGTTTCTTAGAGCCAGGAGACTTCGCAGTAACGAAAAGGCAAATGAAGAGATAACTAAGGATTTGTCTAACAGGTTTAGGCAAAGGGGGTACAGTGAAGGCATACTGACAAAAGCGCAGAAAAGAGTCCAAAAAGTCACTAATGAAGATGTGTTATTCAGCAAACATGTGAATAGGAGATCATGCAATAATCAGAACATGGTTAGATTTATCACCACGTATCATACTGACCATCACACAGTTAGGAAGATTATCAGTAAACATTGGCATTAACACAAAAGTGATCCCCTGGTAAGTAAGAAAATTCCCAACAAACCTCTGATGTGAGTGATATCAGAGGTAGTCTTGACTCTTGGCTTAAGCCGAGAAATGGATTCACAAAATGCAATAAGTGTAAGGCATGCAGACATAGAAAAAGTGCCAACTCTGACAAAACCCCATTTTGGCAAGGAAATCAAAAGGAGCAAAAACTTGACATGAAAGAGTGAATTTGTTACATGTTGAAATGTCCATGTGGCAAAGTGTACATGGGCAACACAATATTACAAGTGCATAAAAGAATATTAGAACATCTCAGAGCCATCAAGAACAGTGTTGAGGGCTTCCCAGTAGCTAGACACTTTTGGATGGTACACAAAGGAGATGTTAACCGACTTAGATATTTAGCTATAGATAGTGTCCCTAAGAACCCAAGCAGTGGAAATGACAGATTTACATAGATTAGAAGCTAGGTCTATATTGAAATAAGACTCACTGGAACTAAGGGGTCTACATTTAGATGAGGAATTCCATGTATATGTTTTGCTGATCTTCCTGGGGTAGATACTGGGTGTTACACACTAGGCTATTGGTAGACAATAAGGTTGCAAAGTTTTGTGAAAATTATAATTCTATTATTTTTATGACACTGCACTATACTGTATGACACTGTACAACGCTATACACCACTCTTTGCCGCTCTACGATACTCTAGTCCACTATACGACGCTGTAAGCAACTCTTTGTATGCCACTGCACCCCACTTTACTCCACTGTACTGTAAGACACAGTTTTCCACTCTACTCCACTATATGCCACTCAACTCTATGCCAGCCTATGCCATTGTAGTCTGTAACACTGTGTGACAATCCACTCTACTGCACTCTACAACAGTGTACTGTCCTGTACTGTACAACGTTCCACTCTACAAAATTCAGCTAGACTGTATGCACTCTACTTTACTGTAGTCTACATCACTTTTCAGTACTGTAGTACAGTATGCCACTACACTCTACAGTACAACACAGTACTACAATTTATGACACTACTCGACTGTATGCTACGCCACTTCACTCTACTGCAATCCACGCCACTATAATTGACGACACACCACTTCACTCTGACACTTTAATCCATTCTACACAACTCTATTCATTTACTCTACTTACCTATACTCCCCTCTACTACACTTTATCACACTCTACGCCTCTGTACCATACTCCACTCTATGCTGCACCACTGTCTGACACTCTACTCCATTGTATGCAACTCCACTCTACAGCATTGTACTACACTCTATGCCACTCTACTCCACTCTATGCCCATCCACTCCACGCCACTGTACTACACTGTATGACACTTGACAACATGCCAAGCAACGTCTCTCTACGATATGCCACTCGATGATACGGCACTCCAATGTACAACACTCTCCTCCATTGCTCTCTACGACACGTCACTTGACGATACTCCACTCTATGACACTCTACTTCACCAAACTCTACTCTAAAACACTCTACTCCACTTTATGACAGTCTACGACACCCTACTCTACTGTTTGACACGCCATTCCACTGTACAACTCGCTGCTCCAGCCTACGATACTTGACTCCACTATATGAGACACCATGCCACCACACTATATAACACTTTACCACACTGTACGATATGTCACTAAACTCTACTCTACTCCTCTCTTTTCCAATGTACAACACGCCACTCTTTGACAATAGACTTTACAACATTCTCTTCCACTGTACTGTGCGACACTCCACATAACAACTCTCCACTTGCTACACTGGACTCTACAATTTGAAACACATTTTTATTACAAATGTTAAATAAACATTGAAATACAATGAAAAACCAAAGGATAAGGCTTATAGTTAGGAAAACGTAATCAAGCTTAAACTACACAAACTTTAAAAAATGTAAAGTTATAGTTATAACTTTCATTTATAATTTATCCACCACCTTCAAATTATTACAATTAGAGGACCCTGTTACACACTCTTTTCAGCTCGCTAACCAGACAACACTAACTATAACTTGCCACTCTGCCATGCACTGTGTTCTCACAAATAATGATACCCAACTGTACAACACTACACTGTATGAGACTCTCCACCACTCTACTGCATGACACTGCACTGTACGACACTCTACTCCACTGAACTCTCCTATATATTTAGGGTGACAAGATTTTGACGCAAAAAACAAGAGAGGTCACACATAAAAGTAGGATTAAAGTCTTTCATGTTACTTTTATGTCTGGCCTGTCCCGGTTTTTGTGTAGCCATGTAAGTGTAACTCAATATATATAAATGTATATATATTCACACACATTCACAAGGCTACATTATAAAACATGAGCTGTAGCAGGACCTCCACCCTGAGCCCTCCTCCCATAACTCGTGCCCCCACCATACAGTTTTCTCATCAATGATTTTGCAAATGTTTCAGTTATATTATCAATAATATCATTGAAGATGTCATGACTGATGTAATATGTGCGGCAATTAGCAGTGCTTGGCGAGGGCAAGAGTTATAGTTACCTTAGGGCACGAGTTATAGGTTTTTGAGATAACTATACATAAAACTGCTGAATTTCTATGGTTTTATATGTGTAAAATCTGATCCTAACTATATCGTCCCTGTAACCTTTGTTTTTTTAGTGAATTTCTAAGGTTTTTTAATTGTTTCTGAACTATAACGTCCCTGTAACCTTTGTTTTTTCAGTGAATGTCTACATTTTTTTAATGCTATTTGCTCATTATAAAATCTCTGTGACCTTTGTTTTTTTCTGTGAATTTGTAGGCACCTGATCTATAGCACTGCTTTGCTGTCCACAAGGGATATGGAAATTAATATTCTCCCGCTTGGTCTCTTTTACAGGCCTTTACAACCTAAGCCCTTACCGCCAATTAATATGAGGTCTTATCCCTTGAAGCAATCCATTGTATCTACATCTAATAGATTTCTCCCTTTAGGGGACTTAGATCAAAATGATTGATTCCAGATTAATTCCATTTGAATAGCCCCAGGGTCTTTAGCTTAGAACCCTGCTCCCTCTTTTTGTGCCCGGTGAGACTAAATCAAGACATGATCCAAGCGCAGCCCTTAGAGTTCTCAGTTGGAATGAAGCTGGTACTAGGAATAAGATCCAGGACCCTGAATGACTTACCTTTGTCACCCAGCTCGACGTGATCATGATGCAGGAAACTTGGGCCTAGGAGTCAGTTGCTTTGGATGACTTTGAAAGCTATAATGTTGCAGCAACCCCTTCCCCTGGCCACAGAGCGTATGGTGGGTTAGCCACCTTGGTCTGCATCTGTAAACAACTGAGCGTTGTACCAGTCCCTTTTAGACACACTGGGATACAAATCACATGGGTGGTTTCTTCCTGTGAGTTTCATTTTTTTGTGGTAAATTTCTATAATTCAATTAGGGATCCTGATTGCCAGATTGAGGCCTTATTTCAAGTAATATCTAGCCTTATGGTCAGATCGCTTACACATCTCAAGACCTTCAATATAATTTTGGGTGGGGATTTCAATGCTAAGTTGGATGTAAATCAAACCGATATAAACCTCTTCCTGGTTGAAGATCCCCTTTTTTGTATATTCACTTCTGACCGAAGGGGGCGAAAGTTACTAGATGCCCTTGGGCATGTGGGCTTATGCATTATAATGTCCAGGGGGCCAAATCACTTGATAACCAACCCACTTTTGTTGGCTGGGGCAAAGGGTCCCTTATTGATTATGTGTTTATATCGAGGTCTCTCGTAGATCTTGTCAGCCCAAGGCTGGTGCATGAAACTTGTTTTAGCAACCACAACCCTATAGAAATTAGGTTTGCAGTAAATGCTGGTGTTAACCCAGACCCTGTCCCAGGCTTGACCGGTCTGACCGTCAAGGATAAGGGACATAGGGTGAAATGGTGGAATGTTTAATTTCCTTCTCTAGTCAAAACCTTAGTTAGATCCAACTTAGATCTTATAATGGAGCCTTTATTAGCCCTTGATTCATCCCCTGTCTTTGTCCTATAAGCTTTTTCCCAATTGAACAATTTCCATTAACGCCATCATGAGGGAAATGTCTGGCTGGTGTACAGCAGTCCAAACTGGGGTGGTCTGATAAATCTTGTAGGAAGGCCAATAAGCAGTTACGTGAGGCTCTCAACACCAAGATTCGCAACCAGTAGAACATCATGGAGACTAGAATGGCGTATAAGCAAGCCATCCAGAAACGGAAAGCAGATCTCAAGGAGGCCTCCTGGGAGCGGTTGGTGTTTGCTTGGGCTCTAGGGATTCCAGAGGAGTCTGAGCTGTTTTCAATGGAAGGCAGCTTAGTGTGGCTGCTCCCAACGACATAGGCTCGATTATTACCCCCAGCTCACTGGATGTCCCCTTTAAAAGGTATACGCACGCAACAAGGATGTGCCCCCAGTATGGAAGAGGAAAGCAGCTTGTACCCACTGGAAGTTAGGTTTGACCTCTAAGCGGCAATTTTGGCTGGTCCCTCCAATAAAGCCCATGGCCCTGATGGGATACCTGTGGACCTCTACAAAGTTGAGGCCCACTTTTGGGCCCCTATTCTAACTAATGCACTTAATGCAGTTGTGCAGGTTGGCATTCCCCTGACATGGAAATCTGCAACAATAGTGCCAGTTTTTAAAAAGGGAAACAGACAGGATCCCACCTGGTATAGACCCATCTCCTTACTAAACTTAGTTGTGAAGGTGGTGGGGCATATCATTTTACAGCGGGTGGGAAATTGGGCCCAAGCAAACAAGATACTCTGCCCTGTACAGTATGGGTGTCGCGACGTCAGTAGCTCTGGGTAATCAAGCGGCCACTAACCTCAGAAGATCGCCAGCGGGAACGATGATGAGCAGAAAGGCCCCCCTACTCCCCTGGGCGCAATCCCACATAGAGTGATAACCACACTTCTATGCACAAATGCACCCCGGGGAAAAGGGAAGTGGATAAAATAAAAAGTAAACACTGCGGTTCAAATGGTTCCTCCTAGTCTTGCTTCTGTTTCAGGGTTCAGCACAGAAGCATGCGGAGTTCCATGGGGTGTAAACAAAACAGCAGTGCACACAGAGCAAGGTAGAGGCTTGAGCCTCGCTTGTACCAGCCAGAAGTCTCTTCACTGTATTGCCAAGGTCTTGAAAAATACCGTACTGGCCCCAATAGGCGGGAAGCACCTGCTTCGCAGGAATCCCCAAACAGCTGTTGCTTCACAGCGCCGGGGCTGTCAATGTGAAGGAATGCGAACCAATTCCAAAAAAGGTCAAAAGAACAGAAAACGGGGATCAGGAAGAGCGCTCCTGCGCTGCTTTCCTTCCCCGCACACCTAAATACCTGAAATAATCCGAGTGCGGCCAAGCGCTGTGAAGTTGCGGTCCGGAAGCGAGGTTTTGCCCTCGTAGCCTGAAGAACTGGGTAATGCGTCTGGATACCCTCGCAGCGCGAGGGTGGAAGAATGAGGCTAGATTCCACTATCCCAATGCTTTCTACAAACGGCGTTCAAGGAACCGGTGCTCCAGCGGGGAACACCATCCGCATACGGGACTCTGCAGGCAATAGCTGGAAAGTTTGTCAAGCCCCGTTCTGGAGAAAGGGAGGGGCTTTGTAGGAGCAAATCGGGCGGTAACGCCGGATTCGACTTCCGGTTTGATATCCAGAAGGCTTCTGGGTCATGTAGTTCCTCATGCTCCATTCGCCCCCTAGTAGTCTGTTACACGCTGCACATCCACGCCTGTTCTTACTCTCACTGGGATAGGAAGGGGGAAATAACCTGTATAAACTGCGCCCTCGCGCCTGGACAGTGATCGCGACAATGGGTTTACGGAAGGCAAAGGAACTATGGAGCAGTATTTGAACTTAAACTTAGTGATTGGGAAATATGTGGTGGCAAAGCAATGGTCTATCTAAATTGCATTTATGGACTTAAGTAGTGCTTTTGACCGGGTAAATAGGTCAAAGCTATGGAATAGTTTGACGGTGTTAGGGCTACTTCTTTATTTATTTATTTATTTATAACATTTATAGAGCGCATGAATCACCCCAACCGGGGTATCTCCGCGCTGTAACAGCCTTTAGACAGCCAGAATAGGAAGATCAGAACAGTGAAGTTTTTAACATTTTTCTGAATGATAGGTAGTTGGTACATAGACGGATGTGACTGGGTAGTTGGTTCCAAAGTTGAGGAGCTAGATGAGTAAAGGATTTGCCTCCTATTCTAGCTTGTTTTATGCGGGGTACGAGGAGGAGATCTTTAGATCCCGAACGGAGGGTTCTAGAGGGAGTGTATCTGACCAACTTGTCCGACATATATCTTGGCCCCATATTGTTTAGGGCTTTAAACACCATGCAGAAAATCTTGAATTTGATTCTTTTGCGTATGGGTAGCCAATGCAATTTACGGAGTAGGGGGAGTGAAGCTGTTCTGGGGGGAGCATTGGTCACTAAGCGGGCAGCCATGTTCTGGACTACCTGCAGTCTGTTTAGGGAGGTTTCCTTAGCTGAGATCAACAGAGCGTTGCAGTAGTCCAGACGGCTTAGGACCAATGCTTGTATCAAGGTTTTTCGTGTGGATGATGGGAGAAAGGGGAAGACTCTGCGAAGAAGGCTTAATACATGGAAGCAGGCCCTGGCGGTTGAGGTAGCATGCTCCTCCAAGCTTAGTTTCTGGTCAATTTGGACCCCTAAGTTCTTAACCACTTGTTTTGGGGATGGGGCTGGGCCCAGCTCACCAGGCCACCAGTTGGGTGACCACTTAGTTACTGCATCTTTGAATAACATAATTTCTGATTTTTCCGCATTCAGCTGAAGGAAGTTGTTACTCATCAATTCAGTGATGGTTTTCATGCCTTCCGAGAAGGTGGCCTGGATGTTTGTGTTGCTCTTGTCAAAGGAGAGGAGTAGTTGTGTGTCGTCAGCGTAGGATATTGGTATGAACCCTAAGGTTCTTAGAAGTGCCCCAAGTGGTGTAACATAAATATTAAATAAGGTAGGGCTCAAACATTAGCCCTGGGGTACACCCTTAGAAACAATGGTGGTCTGTGATTTGAAAGGACCCTGGCTAACTTCTTAAGAGGTCTGCACATGTATGTGAATGCTTGTGTTAGATATGGAGTGTCAGGATCGCCCCGCTCCGGCTGCCGTCGGCGCACGGGGCGGGGCTTGAAGAGAGTTAAATCCCTGCTTCCGGACGGGAGGAATTGCTTCGCGTTCTAGCTTTCCTAGCATTCCTTTCCCGTCCGGAGCGTTGTTGCGTTTACTTTCGGGATCACCGCGGTCGCTGCCGCATCCATGAACGCCTGGCTCCTCGCTTCTGGGGCTCTGCAGATCCTCCGTGAGCCTTGCGGACTCGTCAGGGGTCCGTTAGGCAGCTTTCTCTGGCCATCTGCTTATTATCCAAAAACGAGTCTGGCATTTACCAATCGAGCACTCAAAACCATGCGGTAATGCTCTTTGCGCAGTGAATGAGTGGCAGACGTCTGTTGTGTGTGTTTTTTCCGTATATCGTCTTACTCATGAGTTGGGGCCCTTCATGAGCATCTGCATTTCTCTGTAGGGAGCATAACGTTTTGTTTTGGCATAATTTGTACTAAGCAAAAGGGGGCTCTCCTGATGTAAAGGGGGGTTTCCTGTATTCACAGTTACTCCTGAGATTTAGGAGTTTTTGAGATTAATTGAACGCTGAAAGTTCAGTAGCTGTATATATCTCGTAGCTCAGCAGGCACCAAGATAGGAGATAGGTTAGCCCGCACGTTTTGCACCTTTTTGATTTTCCTTCCTCAGACTGACACTTGGCAGTCAGTCACTATTACTTTTGGGCTATTTTCCTTTTGTCTACACTCCCTCACTGGTAAGCTTCCATCATATCAGTTAATTACCTTTACTAGGCATCGTGCTTTGAGTAACACTTCTCTACTCTGTTTAGGTAGTGTTCCATCAGAAGCTCTGGTTTTACAGGTTGTGGACATCAGTGGAAGAGGGGAAGCCAACAGGTAGTCATTTCTGCTTTCCTTGTGGTATGGCAATGTATGGGGATGTTATTTGTCACAGTATACAGTTTAGAGTAGATCATTGATGATACTTTTGTTCATAGGTTGATTGGTTACAGCGAGATAAAGTTTTAACCACAGGTTATTTGATTTCCTTTCTGTAATGCCCACTTGGGCAGAATTTGAGGTGTTATACACCGCAATGAGAACCGTACCGCATCATGGTTAAGATGGACTCGAAAACTGCAAAGGATGGATATGAATTAGTTTAATGATTTCTTGTTGTGTATTTTTAATGAGCAAATATGTGCTATTTTAGTGATATTGTACATATTTTAAATACGAAGAATCATGGATGTCTTAATTGTTTTAAACCTTGCTGTTGATATGAAGTCCATGAAAAACTACGAGTCTGTTTTCAGTAGTATTTACTTGGTAGTTCTCATGTGACACAAGATGGAGGTGATTTAAATAATGTTGAAAACTTTACTCTTTTGTTGGTGAACAAGCCTGCTGTGCAGGCGAAACGCGTACAGCAGTAACCGGCAAATAAAGTAATTTGCACAGGAGACACGGCGTCGTCATCCTTGTTTCACGAGGGATTTTTGAAATATATATATAATTCCTCGTGTTGCTTCTTCCGCCCCACTCGGCCCTTGATAAATGGAGCGTACTCCGGCGAAGCCCACCGGAAATTTTGTTTTTGCCAAGGTCCAAGTAATTACGCTCTCTCAGGACAGTCCAAATGCAAAGATTTTATTACCAGTTACGGGGTTCGGGGAACACAGTCCCCTTGCTCACACACTGGGCAAAGGGTTACACCACCACACATATAGTAGATAGACATAGTCAAAGGACAATCCACTTCCCTAGATGGGAGAATTACTGCGGTAAAAACGGCATCCATTTTGTAATGAGTTACTTAACAGTCAGTATAGATACCAATTGCATATTTACATATTATTTCTTCATAATATTGGTTACATTCAACGTTGTATGTATATGTTTCTTAGTACCACATGTAAATATAGCCGAATCTAATAGAATTGACAAAGGCCAAACAACTACCTTGCATGGGAGAATTACTGCGATAAAGACGGCATCCATTTTGTAATGGGTTACTGTACAGTCAGTATGGATTCCAATTGCATATTTACATATTATTTCTTCATAATATTGGTTGCATTCAACAATTATACAAACGTTTAATGTATATGTTGCTTAGTACCGTATGTAAATCTAGCTCAATCTAATAGTCGGATTTACGGAATGTTCGGATACAAATTCCTATTCTATTATGAAATCCTGCCAAGCCCGAAAGTGGTATGAGAGAAAGAAAGATAGGGGGTGTAATCGCTCTAGTGGCATATGCATCATACTATAGATCGGGTAATTCCCTATTGGACATCTTAATTAAGTATAACATGGTATTCCTAAAATTAAAGATACTGGAAATATTTTTAAAGGTATTGCATGTTCCAGGCGCCAAGTGGCAAATTGATCTCAGAAACAATGTCTCACCCGATCAGGGCCCCTAATCTTTCCAAACCACCATAGGTAGATTATGCTGTATCCTAATGTCAAGAATTTCTCAATGTCGATGTTTCCTATGTACAAGTGAAGACCAAAGTCGGTGGTGTACCAGACGTCAACAAATGGATATATGAAGAACTCTCTCACTAACTGTGTATACAGTGCATATATCGAGAAAACATAGTGAAGTAATATAGTGAAAATTGTGTCAAAAAATCATGTATTAAAAAATAGTGAATTATTCATCTTATCTTTAACCGTGTCGAGTGCTGATTCCTCGTGTTCTCAAAGAAAAGGGTAGGTGACCTCTACTGCTACATACAGGTAAGTGTAGGTCCCTTCCTTTCCTCCTGTAAAATAAAAGAAAAGAATTGAAGATTAAAAATAGGAACCAGCACAAGGTAAAAGTCTTCTATACACACGCAAGGAAGTAAAGATACAGTGTACAAGCATAGATTTCAGGCCTACAGCTGTGTCTGGTTTATGATAATAGGGGGCTGGTGAAGACGCGGGTGCCTCTACTCATCCTGTAAGTGTATAATCAATTCCTCATCTTGGTTATGGCCCCATGGGCTTCTTGTCTGTAAATCGATTATGTGCCATGATTCACGTTTCCTGAGGAGGAGCGTACGGTTGCCCCCTCTTTAATTCGCTTGGACTTGCTCAATGGTAAAGTATCTCAGAAGTGAACTGTTGGAAAGGTGATATTCCTCAAAGTGGCGTGCCACTGGATAGTGTTTGTCCTTGTTATGTATAGCCCGTAGGTGCTCCAGTATACGTTTTTTTGCTGCGAAGGTGGTGCTCCCTACATACCTCATCTTGCAGGGGCATTCTAGCACGTAGATAACATAAGCATATATATATATATATATGGCTACATTATATAACATAAGCTGTGGCAGGACGTCCACCCTGAACCCTCCTCCCATAACTCGCACCACCACCATACAGTTCAATAATTTTATAGCAAATGTTGCAGTGATATTATCAATAATGTCATAGAAGATGTCATGACTGATGTAATATGTGCAGTAATTACAAGTGCCCGGCGAGGGCGTGAGTTAGAGTTACCTTAGGGCGTGAGTTATAGGGGCATATTTACAAGCCCCTATCTCCACAGGAACATAACTTTTTTCGACGTTCTTGTTGTGATACTGGCTTCGCCTTATTTGCAAGGCAGTGTTAAGCTACTTAACGTGGCTTAACGTTGCCTTGTAAATAAGGCACCCTTTCACGCTATACTTAGCTTGAAAGGGGTGGGCAATGGGTGTTGCAGTGGGCGTTCCGCTGCAACACCCATTGATTTTGACGCTGATCCATATTTACAAGGTTGGTGTAAATATGGGGCCCCGCCAAAATTCAGACCAAAAAAAACCCTGGTCTTAACATGGCACAACGAGGAAAAATGCTTTATTTCTCATCGTTTTTGCTGTTTCTATGTGTGCTGCATTGTGCAGCACACATAAAAACAGCAAAAAGTCACGTGTCCCTTCCTGCACATAAACAATCATTTTAAAAACAATGAGTTGCAACTTCTATGTGTGCTGCAAAAAGCAGCACACATAGGGGCATATTCTCAAGGAACTATCGCCGAGTTAACGGCACTTCATCGCAGCCAAAGTCGCGATAAAATTATCGCCCCATTCACAAGCTGGTGCTAACAGCCCATACCACCAGTTTACTTGCGAAAGCATCCGCAAAAAACATCGCCACAGATGACCCCGGCAAATATCGCTAATGAGATGCAGAGTAGGCGTTCCCGAGCAAAAAGGCGCGACAACACCACACCTCAACATTCTCAACGACCAGCCACATCGGCGGTAAGACCACAAAACAGGCAATAAGGCGCGTTAGCAGCAGGAAATTAACACCTGATCCGACCTGGTGTAAAGTCGGACGACAACCTGCACCATCAAAGGGAGCCCAGCCCAGAGCCACCCATGAAGAACAACAGTTGCCATGGAGCCACTCACCATGCATACCAGAGCCCCGAGAGGGCCACAACACCCACCGCCACCACCCCCAGGACCGCCACCCCCCCGGATCCCCCCCCGGACCACCACAGAGGCAGCGCAGACAACGACAGCGGACCATCAGGAAATGCACCAGCCTCACAGACCTAACACCAGACAACGTCAATGCCCACTACAGGCTGAAAAGGACAACCATCCTCCGCATCCTGAACATCATTGCCCACAGGCTGACGGTACCAGCACAGCGGACAACCAACATCCCTCCACAGACAAAGCTGCTGGCTGTGCTGCACCTGTTGGCCTCTGGTACCTCCCAACCAACAACCGCCAGAGTCGGAGGAGTCGCACAGCCAGCCCCATTCAAGTTCCCCACACCTGTCCTGGATGCCATCATCAGCTAGGTACCCCAGTACCTATACGTCCCCCACAATGCGCAGGACCAGCTGGAGACCAAGCAAGGACTATACGCCATAGCTGGATTCCCGCTCGTGTTGGGGGCAATCGACTGCACACATGTCCTACTTGTGCCCCCTGCCGACACCGCACACAAGTACCGCAACAGAAAGCACACGCATCCCATCAATGTGCAGGCAATAGTGGACCACAGGGGACTCTTCACCAATGTCGTAGCTACCTACCCAGGCAGTGTGCATGATCCCTTCATCTTCCGACAGTCCAACATCAACCAGCGCTTCCAGGATGTCACCTATGGAAATGCATTGCATGTTGGCATGTACCAAATGAACCCACCACACCCCTCAACTCCACAATCACGCAACTCACAACTCTGGCACTGCACATGTCATAAAATAACATACAACATGCCAAACAACATGCCCACCCACCAGACACGACAGCACAACTTACTGTGGCAACCTTGGTTAGCCATGTACATGAGCCATCAACGGCATGGCACCCCAGCCACACAATACCGGAATGTGGGGAGAGGTGGGAACCAGGCATGTGCGAAGGAGGCAAGTCACCCATGAATGAGAATGTACACAATGCCAAGTGTGGCGGAGACGTGCTGGACAGACTGCAGTATGCAGACATATCAATGTCTACATGCACTGCTGGTGTCTGGAGTGTAGAGGACAGTGGACGCAACCATGTCACCCCAGCCAGTGGGGAAGCCCAAGGAAATGTAGCTTGTGACGTCCCCCCCTGTAAGCGTGTGCAGAGTGGGCTGGCCCGGCGTACGCCAGGCCAGCGTAGGGCTGTGAATAAAAAGCACGTAGCTCTGGGCGTGGTTCTCTTCCGGAATGCCCAACGTGTCTGCCACGGCGGCGCCTCCGACCCCACCACGAGGCCGACGCCGTCGCCTTGAACGGTGTGGCCTGCGATCCTGTGCACCTGCTGCACCCCGGGCCGCTGGTCCCGAACCCGTCATGCCCGCCCCTGCACAGCCAGGCCTCACTGCTCACCTGCCGACACCAGCGTGTGTCAAAGAGGGCCCACCACGTGCCGGCGCAAGCTCCAAGCTCGAAGCCCGCGACCTTGGCAGCCTCCTCAGACCATCACGGCCTCCGCGACACAGGCCCGCTTTACTCCTTTTTCGTTGGCGTACTCCACCGCTGCCTCGGGCCTACACTACGGTCGAGTAGGTCACACATGTGGAACTGAGTCTTGATTTCTGCATGGCGGAGTTCATATCATTGTACGCAAGGAGACGAGTAAGAGGAAGACGCGGTTCAGTCCGGAGGAGAAAGGATCATCGTTACGGAGGTGATCGAACACTGCCGACAACTGCTCTGGTGTCACTAACTGTGCATCGCGGGCCAACGACACGTGGCTGTGGGCCCCTGCTGACCGCTGCCTCGGGCCTACACTGCGGTCAAGTAGGTCACACATTTGGAACTGAGTCTTTATTACACAATGGCCGAGTACACACTTTATGGCTGAGTTTATATCACTATACTCCCTTCGATGTGGTGACACAAAGTATGTGCATGGCATCCCAACCACACATGTCTGTGGGCCCTTGATGACTACGCATTCGGCCTACACTGCAGTCGAGTAGGTCACACATTGGGAATTCAGTCATGAATCATTTATGGCAGACTTGACATCATTGTACTGGCCTCATCGCAGACTGCATCCCCTTTCAGCTCCGGTGCCACTAAGTCTGTTCCCCGACATCCATGTACACTTTCTGGTTGAACTTTGGTGGCGACTGAGTCTATGGACTGGGGCTTGTCTTCATCATCATGTCGGTGATACTGACTTTGTGGCAAAAACGAGGCTGTAGCATTCCACTCCTCCATTTGCCGCTTCCGGCCGGCTTCTGCCCTCTGCATCATGCCCTGGAGGACACCTTCCACTGTCCCCCGCAAACCTCCGCTACATTCACCTTCGACATCGACAAGGACCCACTCACCTCGCGTGGCCCTATGTCACTGCACCGCAAGTCACCGTCCCGTGGCGGTGTGCCTGTGCCGGCCGCAGTGCATCTGGGGCCACTAACTCTGTGCAGCTCAAGTCTTGGCCCCTGTCTGATAGCATATTGGATGGCCTCTCGGTCGATGGACTGGGGGTCATCAAGGCCATGTGTCTGTGGCCCTGCGCTGTCCACTGCCTCCGGCCTCAACTGCGGCCCACCTGGGCTCACACATCAAATCGAGTCCTGGCCTGCCCGGACGTCGCATCACCGCAGGATGCACACGCCACCACCGCCAGGACCAACTCCAAACAACAGGTGCCAGAGTCGTGAGTGTCTTACTGCCAGACTATCAGAGTTGCTCACACCAGTCGTGGGTGCCATCATCAGCTTGTTCCCTGCTCAGCTCTTCAGGTGACACTAACTCAGTGCACCACAAATCATGGACCATTCTGCTTGCATGTTGGGTGAACACCGTACTTTCTCCGGCTACCACCATGATGCTTCACAGTTGTTTCTGTTATGCTGGTGTTTTCTGTTTCCGTTTTAATTGTGATCACTGTTCAAGTTGTTGCCAGCATCAACGACTCCATGAGGGCTGGCTTACACTCACTCCACACACATCCAGCACATGCGTCACTGTACATGTGACCATGCCAATAAAGGTGTCGAGCGCACTTGCCCGTAGCCAGTTCAACGAACTATCTGAGTGTGTCCGTGTGCTCATGATGTATGCATTTGTGCCCCGGGCACTACAACATTACATTGTGGCGTGTACAGAGGACGCAGCCATGTCACCGCAGGCAGCGGGTGGGACATTGCACATGTAGCTTTGTCGTCCCCCACTTAATACGTAAGAGGAGTGAACTGGGCCGGCGTACGCCAGTCCAGCGTGGGGGTGTGGATGATCATCCCGTGGCTCTGGGTGTGGTTCAGTACTGGAAATGTGCAAAGGCATGTGTCTCTGTCGCAGTGTGGGTCTCCGTTGGGGAGTGTAGGTGGGCCCTGATGGGACTTAGACACCCACGTATGTGATCTAGTTCGGCTTCCATGAGGTAGTACCCCACCTGCACATGTTCGGCCACCCCTTCTGGCAGTCTGACACCTGGCTTTGGAATGCGATGTGTGCTTCGGTGGGCTGCTGGGAGCCAGCCGGGGTGGTGAGTGCGTCCAGCTGTGTTGTCTGTGCAGGGGGTGGGGCATCCTCGATGCAGCGGTGCTGCCCTGCTCCTGGAGGTCGATTGCCTAAATGTCCATGGACTGTTGTGGGGCGTAGGTGTCAGAAGTGGGCTGGTCCTCTTCAGCATCACTGTAGAGTTGTCTGGTCTGCTCTGCTGGAGGTGTTGTTTGTCCCTCTGCAATGTGAAGGGGAGATGCTTGTTGACATTGTGTTGGCATGTATGTTGCCGCTTTGTTCAAGTTAACATACAGACTTCATGACAATGTACATTGTGACTGTTTGGGAGGGGCGGACTATTTGATGCGGGACAGTGGACATTTGGATTACATGACGTAGGTGAGGTTGTACACGTACATTTGTATCTCACAGTTTCCTGCTATTTTTTTTTTCAACAGACTTTTATTAATTTTCTGAAAAAGCCATACAGACAACTTCATGGGCATCATAAAGGAATAGTTGGGGAGGCAATATACTTTACAATTATAAGCATCATCAGTCCAGCGACCCTCCCAGAGAGCTGCGAACAACAGGTCTCGCCAAGGACCCCCAGAGGCAGATTGCTAAGTCACCGCCACCCCCATGATAAGCCTATCCGGCAATTTCGTTCACTGCCCTGCATGCGACAGTCCAAAATACTGGTTCAACCAGAAACCTCCCAATACCCAGCCCTGGCCCTTAAAACCCCCAACAAGATCCCCTCCCCCCCACCCCCCCAAGCATGCTGCTGGTCGCTAAAAGACTCGAGGAGCCTTCCAGACCCCCCGCACCACCTACCAAAATCCCTGCCTTGCTGAGCCTCACCTAGAGCAGGCCGGGAACACTGGGGGAGAGCCCTTGCAAGACTCATCAGCCTCATCATGTCTCCCCTACATCAAGTGTCAGCCACTTCAGGGAACCTGTGCGCCCTCCCTCTCAGCCAGAGGATCCTCCTCTTCATCAAGCGGGTGCTTAGCCAGCTCCACGAGCGCCACCCACGCCCGAGCAATTTCCATTGATTTCTCGCTCCCATTGCGCCTAGCCACGCCCAGCCTGTAGTTCCCTTCACTCTCCGCCCACTTCACAAGCTCCCTTTGCCAGCGCATCAGAATCGGTCCCTGGCTCGCCTTCCAATGGGTGGAAAGTTCTCTTTTCGCTAAATCTAACCCCAAGTCAATGAACTTGCTGGTAATTTTGGTTTTAGCAGTATGCGGGAACCCGTGTAACAAGCAAACCCTCGGTGTCAGGGCTATCTCCCTCTCCATCACAGTCGCCAAGGTAGTTGTCACCCCTCGCCAGTAGTCCCCCAATTGTGGGCAGTCCCAGAACATGTGCAGAAACGGCGCCCCCTACAGAGCACACCGAGGGCAGGCGGTCGACGCCCCAAAATATTCGTTAATTTTACCGGGCGTTAAGTATGCCCTGTGAAGGACATAGAATTGAATTAGCTGAAAGCGCACGTTCCGAGTGCGCTTCCATGCCCTTTCTACCACTGCCCCCCCAAGGTTTTTCGTCAATGGGTTCCCCCAAGTCCGCCTCCCACTTAAGTCGCAACGCCGTCAAGGGCTGGCGCAAGTCCTGGGTAATCCGCCGATAGAGACAAGTCACCGCTTTAAAAGTTCCGGCTGCCAGCACTACATACTGGCAGGCCAGGAACGTGTCCGGTTCTACTAACCTTGTCCACCAGTGCTTTCTGACAGCCGCTGTCAGGGACGCATAAAATAGGAAGTCCCCCCGCGGGAGATCATGGCGCTCCATAAGATTATTGAAAGGGAGGAAGTTGCCATCCTCATAGAGGTCACCCAGTGTGAGGACTCCGGCCTCCTCCCAGGACTGCAGCTTGCCCCAGTCGCCCCCATGGGGCAGCACCACGCACATCTTCAGCGGGATTTCAGGCGCATACGGGGTCTTAATGCGCATTCTCCTGATCATGCGTGCCCAGCACCGCTGCACTACTCGCAAATCGGATGGCACTGACTCACCCCTCAATGGCACCCGCAGTAGAACACAGGACAAAAAATGCCATCTCGGATCCGTCCCCCTCAATCCCTCTGGATTCCTGATATGACCCGCTATCCACTGCGTGAACCATTGGAGCTGCGAGGCATGGTAATAGGCTTCAAAGTCCGGCAACGCGAAGCCCCCCTCTGCTCTCAGGCCGCTGCATGGTACTCAGGGCAACCCTCCGCCTCCCAGCTCCCCACAGGAACCCTGTGAGTAGAGTGTTAAGCTGTGCAAAAAACTTACTCGGGATCCAGACAGGGAGCGTCCCAAAGTAATAGAGGAACCTCGGCAGAGTGACCATCTTCACTAAAGCAACCCTGCCCGCAACGGATAGCGGAAGAGTCCCCCAAAAGTCGAAACAAGTCCTGGCACTACGCAACGCTCGCCCCACATTGCCCTCCAATAAGTCGTCGCAATCATGATAAATCCGGGTCCCTAGGTAAGTCAAGCAACGAGATTCCCATGGGACATCCCCTTCATTCCGTTGGTCCAGCCTACCCGCCCTGGCGGGGAACAGACACGACTTGGCCCAGTTCACACGAAGTCCCGCTATTCTCCCCAAGGCCTCTAACAGTTCCCTCGCTCCCCGAAGGGCAGCCCCGGAATCCGGCAGGAACATGAGCAGATCATCCGCGTACAATGCTATATGCTGCACCTGCCCCTCCACCAGTAGCCCCGGGTAGAACTTCCCCGTACTGGCATGTGGGCCATGGGCTCCATCGCCAGGGCAAACAGTAGTGGGGACAACGGGCACCCCTGCCTCGTCCCCCGGGCAACCGCACAAGTAGCAGAAATTAAGCCCCCTGTCCGAACTCTGGCAGTGGATGCACTGTACAGCAATGTTGTCCACCGTATAAAACCCTCCCCCAGGCCAAATTCCCGCAGCACATTAAAAAGGTAGGGCCACTCCAGGCTATCAAAGGCCTTTTCAATATCGACCGCAAAAATGCAGGCTTCCTCTGCATCATATGTGTCAGACTCCAATATGCGCATGAGTCGGCGAACATTCATGGCAGTATTCTGGGATGGTATAAATCCGGCCTGATCCCTGTGAACCAACGTCGTCATATGGGGCATTAAACGCCCCGCCAGTACCCGATTTAAGATCTTATAATCCAGGTTAAGCATCGCGAGGGGTCTGTACGAGGAGCGGTCCCAAGCTAGTTTGCCCGGCTTGAGAAGAGGGACTATGATGGCCTCACGCGTAGAGGCAGGGAGGACGCCCTCCTGGCGCGCCCTATTATACAGTGCCACCATATAGGGGACCAGAACATCAGCATAAGCCGCGTAGAATTCCACTGGCAGCCCATCCGTACCAGGTGTTTTATTCCTGGCCATGTGCTTTATAGCACGACGGACTTCCCCCGCCTCCACATCCCTACCAAGGGCTTCCGCCTCCTCAGGTTCAATTGTAGGGAGGTCAGCTCCCGACAGAAATCCCTCATCACCAGGGAGTCCAGGGCCCAGCCTGCTCTGATACAGCTCGGTATAATACTGTAAAAATTGGTCATTAATACCCCGTTGGGTGTAGAACACCTCGTCTCCCTGACCTCTCAATTCTAGGATTGCCGTCCCTCTTCGTGCTGGGTTGGCCAGCCAGGCTAGTAATGCGCCCGATTTGTCGCGTTCCGCATGCGCCCTATCCGTATAGGCTTTGTAATCGAAACAGCGCAACCTTTCAAATTTGAACCGCTAGGTCCTACCAGGCCGCGAGCAGCTCATCATGTTTGTCCGGACGCTCCGGGCGTTCCTGTTCCAAGTCGCGTAGCTGCTGTTCCGCCTTTGCCACGTCCTGCAGCAGCACTCTGCGAACTCCCACTACTTCCCCTATACAGCGCCCCCTGACCACCGATTTAAAAGCATCCCATTCAACCAGCAGGGAAGAGGCTGAGTTGGCATTAATCCTAAAATATTCGTCAACGGCCGAGCCCAGAACGTCCCGGAACACCGGATCTTCCAATGTGTCTGGTCTGAGTCGCCATGTAGGAATAGCAGGCCTATCTCGTAGCCAATGTAATATTACCAGCAGAGGGTTATGGTCAGAGTATGTTCTAGCTAAATATTCACTATGCACCATCCCCCCATGTACGTCCGGAGAGCAAAGGACTGCATCCAACCAAACATGCAGGTCATGCAGGGACAAAAAGTAAGAATAGTCCCTGGCAGTCGGATGATGAGCCCTCCAGGTATCAGTCAGTCCCCATTGTTGCTGCCAAGCTCGCCTCACCGCAGCCAGCCTATGTACCGGGGCGTCTACAAGGGGGGGATGGGAGCGGTCCAATGAGACGTCCGTGATGCAATTGAAGTCGCCCCCCAAGAGTACAGACCCCACCAGCAGAGGCGCTAGCTTCCGTGAAAGATGCCCAAAGAATGAGGCTTGATCAGTGTTAGGGTCGTATATACTCCCTAGTACAATATCTCTGCCATCTAAGTGCCCCGTCACTACAACATACCTACCCTCGGGGTCAATCAACTGCCCAGTGCTCTGGAACGGGACTCCAGCTCTTATCCAAATCAGTGCACCCCACGCAAAAGCCGAATATGTAGTGCAGAACACCTGCCCTCGCCATCTACGCTGCAAGGCTACTCCCTCTTGCTTAGTTAAGTGCGTCTCCTGAAGAAGCGCAATCTGCACCCCTCTCCGTCTAAGATAGGCATGGATCCTGTGGCGGCGTGTCATATTATGCATCCCCCTAATGTTCCAGGACAAGCACCTAAGACCTACGGCGGTTCCCATGTTGCAGTTGTATGCACTCTGTCCTCCATATCTCCCCCAGCGGCATGCTTGACCCCAAGAACTCCCTCCCCCCCTACAACCCCGAATCCCCAACTCCCACTCCCCAGGACAGGGCCCCTTAAACTAGTTCCCATCCAAAACTGGTACAACAATCAACTGTGCACAAAAAGGGTAGTGAGACGTGCGCCAACACTGTGGGACCCAAAGCCCCCCCGGCCCCTCCCATTCTGCACCGATATGAGGGCCCCCCTCAGTACTGAGTAATTGGTGCCACCCCTCCCTCTTCGCAGACCATAGACCCTATAGCTAGCAAGCCTTGATCCAGGTGGAAGTCTATGTCATCCAGTCATCGACTGTCAGTTCAGCCAAACAGGTCCGCCGTGCGCGGAGTGACCACCGGCAGCTCAGAATCCGAATCCCCATTCGTGCTTCCAGGTAGAGAGGTTTAGGAACCACCCAGCACTCGGCCAGTAGAATCAGAATTCGGGCTGGCCTCACCCTGACTGATCTCTGCAACCGCTTGCACAGCTCTATCTCGTTCTAGCCGTTGATCTGGCAATGAAAGTGCCCTCCGCGGGCTCACATGCTCAGGGGATCTCCTCTCCCCGTTACTCGTTGCAGAACTCCGCCTGGACCTGGTCTGGCGCATCTCCAGCCACTGCCACCCATCCTGCGGGGTGATGAAAAAGAGCGTGTCGGTGCCGTCCACCACTCGCAGGCGCGCTGGAAAGAGCATAGCATATTGGATGTGGAGTTGGCGCAATTTCCGTTTAAGAGCCATGTAGGAGGCCCGCTGCCTCTGAACCTCCCTAGTGTAGTCCGGGAATATCACTCTAGAGTTCTCGATTTGTAGCTGTTGCTTTCCCCAGGCCTGCTGCAAAAGGTGGTCTCTGTCCCGGTAATGCAATAGTCTCGCCACCATCGGCCGTGGAGGTGCACCCGGCTTAGGAGGCCTAGCCGGGACCCTATGGGCTCTCTCAAGGGCAAAAAACGAAGACAGTCCCTCCGGGGCAACCGCCGTCCGGAGCCACCATTCCAAATATCGGACAGCATCATCTCCCTCTGCCCGTTCCGGAACCCCCACTATGCGGAGGTTATTCCTGCGGGAGCGCCCCTCACTGTCCTCTGCCCTCATCTCCAAGACCCGAACTTTGTCCTCCACCTGCTTCAAGGAGCGCTGCAGGGTGGCCACTGCATCCGGGACCCCTTCCAGTGTTTTCTCGGTCGTTCTCACTCGGTCCTTTAGCTTCCTGTGGTCATCCTTGAGCAGAGTAAGGTCCACTCCAATGGCGTCAATTTTCGACTCAAGGGCCTCTCTTGACGAGGTGATTGCCTGCATTATATCGACCAACGTTGGGCCTCCCGGGCCATCCGCACTGGAGCGCTCCGCCGCGTCATCTTCATCATCAGTCTGTTGTCCTGCTCCCTCCACCTGGAGGACCGTGTAGCCCTTTTTCCTGGACACTCGCCCCATCTCGGCAGGCCACAGAGGGCCCCGCAGTGCCCCACCAGAAGCAGGAGCACGCCAGCACCTGTATCAACTGCCCGCCGGTGCGGCCTCTCCCAACAAGCGAGGCACCAAAGCAGGGATGGGCCCCAGACAAGGGCGCGCGCCCAGAGCCGCAGCGCCCAGGCGTGAGGGCAGAAATTCCCAAGGGCATCGGCACCCCGTCCGGGCGTCGCAATGTCTCCACCAGCCAGAACCAGTCAAAGAATGCACTCCCGCATATTATTACAGTCTTCATGGGCAGCACACCAGGGAGAAGCGCCCCAGAGAACACAGCACACACTCACCAGTGTCCTCTGGCCCACCAAGGCTCTCGCACCGCACCCCCGGCGCAGCGATGAATCCTGCAGGCCTGGACTCCCCCAGTCAGCCCCTAACTCCACCGGCTGTATGTTCCAGGCAGCTCGTAACAGCAATCAGGGCAGCGAGGAGCGCGCCAGGGCTCTTGACAGTCCACCAGTGTCCCGAGGAGGCTTTAGGCGCTACTCTCCTCCCAAGCACCGTCTCTCATGCGCTCCTCGTCCCCCAGTAAAAAGCCACTCATAGGCCTCTGGGCATCTGGCTGGGTCCAATCTCAGCGCGCCTCCGCTGGCGCCAAATTTACCTCGCCGTTCGCGCACTCACGTCTGGCCCAAGGAGCGCCCTCCAATCGCCGACACCCTGCTTCAGGGACAGTGGTCACCAGCACCTCGCATAGCCACTCACCGCCCGCTCGCACACCGGGCTTCTCCACCAGCTCACGGAGCCGCCATCTTGGGGCCGATGCACAACGTCAGTCCTGGCACTTTCCGCCTCCAGCCGCCGTCCTCGCGCCGGCGCCTCTGTATTCCTCCTTCTTCCGTTGCGGGGGCAGCCCCAGAGCCTCCTCGCCATCCCCCAGCGGCAGGTCACAGAGCGCGGGTCACGGCAGTCAGCGAAGGCCTCTCCTTCAGGTCGCGGCCGCCATCTTAGAACGCCGCCACCGGAGTCCGAGCAAAGCAATAAATTGCTATTTGCTCTGTACCACCACCTCCTGGGTCGTCGCTGGATCTCCCCCAGAGGCAGCAGGTGTTCCGACACACAATGAGCGCCCAGGGGCCCCCTCAATAACTCAGGATTAATTACAACAGAGGGAGGCCACGGAGGAGCTCCGAGGTCCGCTGCTGACTACATCGGCGCCGAGCCACGCCCCCTCACAGTTTCCTGCTATGTCAGATGTGATTGGCCATTTTCTACGCACAGGCGGACCCAGTTGTGTCCTCTGTTCTGCAGTGTAGGTGTTGGACTGTGTACCACATTGTCGTCCATGTGGGTGTGCTGTCATTGCTAAGTATGTGTGCTGCATTGTGTGGGAGTCGCATCTGCAGCTGTGATTTTGCTGCCCCTTATCCCTTGGAGGCGGTGTGCCTTTGGCTTTTGTGCTTTTGAGGTGCTGTGATGTTGGCGACTTGGGTCATTTGTGCTCTTGGTTTTTGTACTCTTGTGCATTGTTTGTCTGCAGATGTGTTGTTGACGTCAGTGTTTGTTTGTGCAGGTGGATGTGTCAGAGTGTGACCTGCTCCTTTCCGGATGTGGTCCACACTCAGCCACCTCAGTCTTGTGGCGTGCACAGTGTCATGGTGATTGTACTCCAGCCATGCTGCTGGTCATGTGGTGTCACTTGCATTGTCAGTGTGGCTCTCACATAAGCATCTTTGCTGTGTTTCGCACGGGTGCATGTGTGTGTTGTGTAATTGGTGATGTGTGGGGTGGGACCCCTTTGGGCACATGGTGAAAGGGGGCCTACTTGATGTTTGTATGTGTGCTGCAGTGTGCCATGGGGATCAGGGACATGACCCAGGGTCACTGTGGGTGTGCGGTGTGCTACACGTCGTTGTGCATGTGTGCCATTGTGCCCATCCCCCCGTCTCCACAGTCCCTGTTCGTTACTCACCCTGTTGCTGTTGTGTCAGGTCATGTCGAGCAGTGTCCGGACTCCCGACTCCTTGCACCATCTCCACACTGATGACTGTGGCCGCCATTTGCTCCAGCTCCTCCTGTGGCGCAGGACTCCCACCTCCATTCGCCGTTGCTGCCTTCCTGTTGGCAGCGGGTTTCTGCTTGGTTTGGCTTTTCAGATCGTGCCAGCGCATCTTGGCCTCCTCGACACTCCGGCTGCATTCACGATGGAATGCAATTTTTCCGTCTGTGTTGCCAATGACACGGTGGGGGTGACGGACAGTTGTTCTTGGTGCTCTGTCACCTCCGTGACGACGATCCGGTTGTCATGCGGACTGTACCCCGTCTTCCTCTTCCTCTTCTCCTTGGCCTTCTCCGACCCCGAGGTTCCTTGCTGGTGGTCTGTGGGGCTTGTGGGGTTCGCGTTGACCTGGACACTCGTTCCGGGTGCCTCCATGTTGCTACGCAGTTTATTTTGTTTATGGTGTGTTTTTCTTGTTCAGCTTTTATGGTGCATTTTCCCGCATGACGCATGGGGATTGCAGGCCTGCCGCTGGTTATCGCTGATTTTTGTATCGCGGTTGGCCTCATAGCAACTTTATTCGCGTTCCTGTTTCGCATTTTTGCGGCGTCGCGTTAATTTTAATGCGGTCATTTGACGCGTTATCGTGGGGCTATCGCATGGTGCCGCCAGGTTGGGAATACTACGTTAAGATGGCATTGTTTTCCCGCGATAGACTGCGATGTGCAAAGTTGCGTTAAGCTAAACTTGCGGTGGTTATCACACGTTCTTGAGAATATGCGCCATAGAAGTTACAAATCACCATTTAAGATTGTTTATGTGCAGGAAGGGACAACGTCCTGCACATAAACAATCATTCCCACAACGCAGGCACCCTTGCACTATGGTGCAAGGGTGCCTCTGTTGGCGCTAGGCAGCTGTAATTAGCGCCAGCATAGGGGAATATGCAGGGCAGCACCATATTGTTGTAAATACGGTACAGCCCTGCATTTCAAAAGTGGCGGAGCGCTGCGTTAAGCCAAGAAGGCTAACGCCGCTCTCTGTCACTTTTCTTGTAAATTTGCCCCATAGTTTCTTGAGATAACTATAAATATAACTGCTGAATTTCTATGGTTTTATGTGTGTTAGATCTGATCCTAACTATATCTTCCCTGTAACCTTTGTTTTTTTAGTGAATTTTTAAGGTTTTTTTAAATTCTGTTTCCTAACTATAACGTCCCTGTAACCTTTGTTTTTTTCAGTGAATTTCTATTTTTTAATGCTATTTCCTAACTATAATGTCCCTGTGACCTTTGTTTTTTTAGTGAATTTATAGTTGTTTTTTTTTTTTTTACCTAAAGTAATATTTAATTACTATACGGTAATCCCTCCTCCCCAGGCTGATTTTGGCCTAAATCAGCTGGGCCCCGGGGATGGGGTCTCCGCGGCCAATATTGGCCTGGGGAGAGGGGGCCACAGGCACCCTCCTCACCCCAAATATATATGATTGTTCCCCCTGGGACCTGGCCCAGTTGGGGGCTTAAAAGAAAACAAACATGGGAGACCACGCTTGCTTTTTAAAAAATATTTGTCGCAGTTCCTTTGCAGATTTGTGGCAAAATAAAAAAAGAAAAAAAAAGTGGGACCCCACCACCAGGTGGTCAGGGTATCCCTACTCTGTCCTCATGCCTTTTGCTTTGCTTTTTTTAGGAGGAGGTACTGAGCCCCAAGTCCTAAGATGGCTGCCACCACTTCCTGGTTGAGGTGATGGCAGCCAATCAGATCTCATTTTGAGATCTGTCGGATCCGCAGAGGATTCGCGTCTCTAGATATCCAGAAATCTTTTTTCTTTAATAACTTCAAAAATACTGAACTGATTTACACAAAATTACAAAAAGCCCTCTTTCTGGAGCAAGATCTAGCTTTCTGCCAAATCCCGTTCAGCGGTTCGGGCTGTAGTCGTGCCTAAAATCCCTATGGGAAACCGCATGGGGAGAACGTGTTTTGGTAGCCCCCCTTTTTTCTCAGCCCCTGCTTGACGAATCACCCCAACACTTTGCAGACAGCAGCTGAAGTGACTGGCAAACTAGTTTGGAAAATGTTGTGAAGATTCGTCAAACTGAGCCAAAGTTATTAGCAAAACAAAAAATGCTTTTCCTATGGAAACTTGCTCCTAACTATATCTACCTACTGGCGACTGCGCCAGTAGGTAGTTATAGTTAGCGTCTAGTTTCAATAGGGAAAGTGTTTGGTTTTTGCCAATACCTTTAAGGGCCGTTTGACGAATCTTCATGAAATTTTCTAAATTAGTACGACGCTCACTTCAGTTGCTGCCTTGAAAGTTTCGGGGTGATTCATAAAGCAGGGTCTGAGAAAAAGGGGGGGGGGTCCCAAAACATGTTCTCCCCATGCAATTTCCCATAGGGATTTTAGACATGATTACAGCCCGAACTGCAGGACAGAATTACACCAAATTTGGTAGAAACCTAGGTTTTGGTCTAGAAAGCAAACTTTTTGTGATTTGGTGTAAATCAGTTCAGTACTTTTTGTGATATTAAAGGAAAAACAAATTTGTATATATAGAAGCATTAACCCTCCGCAAATCCTTCTCGATGCTTCGTGAACCCACGTGCAAACAGGAATGCAGTGATTAACTGGCCGCAAACTGGATTGAAAGTTGCAGTCTCTATTTTATATAACAAAACACTCTCCCATTGTGTAAAGAAAAGTGGAAGTTACAGAAGGGGTCAGGGTAGAGGTACCCATGGGTGGAATATGGGGGGCTTTGAGGGATCCCTAATATGAAGAAGATGTCAAAAAACAGTGTTTTTTCCCCACGTGCAATATTCGCAAACCCGTCACAATGCTTAGTGCGGCCCCCCATGTGACGTCGCGGCGGATTTGCAAATTTCACCAATAGATAAAAAAATACATTCACACACTCACTCAGACACTCATGTACCCACTCAGCAATCCACTCAGACACTCTTGCACCCACACAGACACTCATGCATCCACTCACAGACTCACTGAGACACTCATGCATCCACTCACAGTCCCACTCAGATACTCACACACCCACTCACAGACCCATTCAGACACTTATGCACCCACCCACATACCCACTCAGACACTCTGGCGCCCACTCACAGATCCACTCAGACACTAATGCATCCACTCACAGACCCACTGAGACTCATGCAGCCACTCACAGACCCACTCAGAGACTCACACACCCACTCACAGACCCAGTCAGACACTTATACACCCACTCACAGACCCACTCAGACAATCATACACCCATTCACAGACCCACTCAGATACTCAAGCGCCTACTCAAAGACCCACTCAGACACTCATGCACACATTCTCAGACCCACTGACACACTGAGGCACCCACTTACAGACCCACTCAGACACTCTTGCACCCACTCACAGACCCACATGCACCCGCTCACAGACTCACTGAGACACTCATGCAGCCACTCACAGTCCAACACAGACACTCACACACCCACTCACAGACCCATTCAGACATGAATATATCTACTCACACATCCCACAGTGTTTTTCCCCACGTGCAATATTCACAAGCCCATCACAATGCTTAGTGCGCCTCCCCATGTGACGTCGCGGCGGATTCGCGAATTTTGCCAATAAATTAAAAAAAAATTCACACACTCACTCAGACACTCATGTACCCACTCAGAGACCCACTCGGACACTCATGCACCCACCCACAGACTCACTAAGACACTCACACATCCACTCACAGTCCCACTCAGATACTCACAGACCCATTCAGACACTTATGCACCCACTCACATACCTACTCAGACACTCTGGCACCCACTCACAGACCCACTCAGATACTCAGCGCCTACTCAAAGACCAATTCAGACACTCATTCATACATTCACAGACCCACTGATACACTGAGGCACCCACTTACAGACCCACTCAGACACTCTTGCACCCACTCACAGACCCACAGACACTCATGCACCCGACAGACTCACTGACACTCATGCACCCACTCACAGTCCAACTCAGATCCTCACGCAACCACTCGCAGGCCCATTCAGATACTCATACACCCACTCAGGCACTTGCACCCACTCACAGATCCACTCAGACGCTCACACACGCACTCAGACCCATTCAGACACTTATGCACTCACTCACACACCCACTCAGATGCTCATGCACCCACTCACAGACTCACTCAGACACTGATGCACCTACTCACAGACCCACTCACACACTTAAGCACCCTCTCACAGATCCATTCAGACTGTTATGTACCCACTCACAGACCCACTCAGACACTCTTGCACCCACTCAAAGACCCAAACACTCATGCACCCACTCACAGACACAGAGACTCATGCACCCACTCACATACCCACTCAGACACTCACGCACCCACTCACACACCTACTCAGACTCTCGAGCACCCACTCACCCACTCACTCATCCACTCAGACACTACCACACCAACTCACAGTCTCACTAACTCTCTCACACAGGATAAAGATATATAAACAACAATCACATTGCTGAAATGCTGACAAGGCCAGGACCACTCACCTAAAATCCAGGGGTCCGCACACCCCTTGGACTGCCCTCCACACCTGGAGGACACAGCATGTGAGCGATTAGTCCGGGGGGAAAGGGTAGAGATAAGGGGATGGGAGAAGGAAGAGAAGAACAAACACTGATCAGCTACTACAACACCTAGTGGTTCGAGAGGTCGCAACTCACAGGGTTGAGGAGATCAGATTGAGAGACCTCTGGGTTACCTTATGGAAATAATAAAGTGCAATTAGACCTCCAAGCCTTCTCTGTTCCTCAGTCACTACATAAATTGCCAATTGGCAGAAGTAACACTGAATTAAACAACACACACTCACCAGTTTGCTCAGAAGACACTTTTGGTAGGAAATACACAGTGAAGAGGACAGCCTTAAGAGAGTTTCATACAGCACGTACTATTCAATTAGGTTGCAATTATTAGCCGTACAGCTTTTCCCACAAGACGTGATTTGCATGTTTGAAAATAACTTGCACATATTACTTCTCTTTTTAACATACATGAAATGTACTGGGCTCATCATGCTAGAACAAGTTCACTGGAGACCTATTAACAACATAGGTGATGTCTTTAGGCTTATTCTATCAGCCCAGAAAGTCTTATGCCTAATACTGAATAGGCGGTGTCTTTTTAGCGAAGGAATGATGCCCCAAAACTAAACTGTCCTCGTGTTCTCGGGGGTAATGAGTTTTGGTAATTTGCGCAGTTTATATGATTTTTTACGTCTTTTTATTGACTGCATGTGCGGCTAGCTTTGCACTGTCAGTGAATTGACCTTATGTCTCGCTACAAGAAAATGCAGGGAGAACTCCTGAGTCTTCTTCTTTCGTTTTCAGGATGCCGAGACGCTGAACTGCAAAGTCTGGAGGCAGGAACCCGGAACTGCTACTGCCGACAGGAAGGACGTCGCATTGCCCAGGAACTCCAGGGGTGAACAGGTACATATTACATCTCTTTCTAACATAGATGAATGGAGATTTATTAACAACATAGGTGATTTCTTTAGGCTTATTCTATCAGCCCAGAAAGTCTTATGCCTATTACTGTATAGGCGGTGTCTTTTTAGCAAAGGAATGAGGCCCCTAAACTAAATTGTCCTCGTGGGTAATGAGTCTTGATAATATGCACAGCCAACATCATCATCATCATAACTTTATTGTCGATCACCAAGATCTCAAAAAGTACATCACAAATGTTACATATATTACAAACTCAAAAGTAAATTATGATCGAAATTGATCCTATTAAAAGCAAAAGAGACAAAGAATCAATCAACAATAAAGGTACTTCATTCTACAGGAATACAGTTTAAAAAACCCATGTCTAAATAAAAGCCATAAAAACAGTTCATGTGATTGATATCAAAATAAAAGATTAGTGCATACTAAAAATTGGGTATATTACATGAAGCACTTTCTTAAAAAGATCCTATCATTTTTGGCGAAATGTAAATTAGGTATATTGCCCATAGCACTTTGAGCGTTTAATCCATACAGCTAGCAGGAATTTGGCTAAGCCAAATACCACAGTTCTGCTCGTATCAGTACTAATAGTTCTGAAAACGTCTAGGTAGTGGCCACGACCAATAAGCCTACACAAGGGAATAATCCACTTGGCCCTCAAGTTCTCATAATGTGGACAAAGGAATAACAGGTGGACTGGAGATTCAGGGCTTTCTCTACATGCAGGACAGATAGCATCAGAAGGGGTATTATCTCGCCATTTACTACAGAACAGATTGGTGGGAAGACTCTTATACCTAAATTGAAGAAACAACTTCTGTGCCAGTGGCGGGACAATCTCATCTATGGTGTCTTCAAAAATAGGGAAGGGTTTAAAATCTGTGAACTGTCCGGTGAGTGTGCCAATAATGTTGGTCACATTCTTCATTAGAGCAAATTCCCAATAGATTGCCTAGACCCTACTTTTTGGGATTGATGAAATCTTCTCCGGGTTAGTCCAGAAATCCTCCAACCCATTTCCTCAGTAGTTCTCTAAGCGAGCGAAACCAGGGGATTTTGTTAGCCCTAGACAGTGCCATAAGGTCCCTAACGCCCACTCAATATGGGGCAAGCTCCTCGGTCGACCATAAACGGTACCAGAACATTAAATGCTTGTACTCCTACTTGAATGAAAACTGTCTTTGGGCCAGATCAAGGAAGATAGGGATCAAAGGGGTACTAGCATGGAGATTGAATAAGGATCTAATGAAAAGATTCCCACATCCCCACAATTCTGCTCCATAGGAAACTAAACCTATAGCTTTTATATTATATATTTCTAATGCTGGGGCCTCCTTCCTAGACACAGTTCTTCTATGAATCTTTTTATGTGAGCAGTATGTTGGATTAGAGAGAGGTGGGCTTTCTCTATGTGGGAGAACCAGTTCAAATTCGGGGTTAGGCGAATCCCTAATTAATCAAAGGAAGATACCATTTCAATAGTGCGGTCACCTACAAACATACTACTCTTTGGAGTCTTCAAGAGACAGGTTGGAAAATACCATGTGCTTAGTTTTGGAGTCTTTTAGCTCCAGGCCGCGCTCGTCACAGAAATGTTTAAAATCATTAATAGCTGTTGGAGCTCTTAGGGAGACTTGGATGTCAGTAACGTATCGCCAGCAAAGAGAAGGACCGAAGCCCTTCTCTCTCTGACTTTCAGGGCGTCACACCCATCTCTATCAAGCAACCTTACTACCCCATTAATAAATATCGAAAATAGGGTGAGTCCTAAGGCGCACCCCTGTCTGTTTTGCGCCGTGGGCCATGGCTCAGCCCGTGGCACTGCCCGCTTCATCATCGGGGGCCGCGGTGCAGCCTGCAAGGCCCCCCCGCGTTGCCTCATTCTTCTCGGGCGCGTCGCGGTGCTGCACGGCTGCCCGCGCTGTTTCAGCATCACGGTTACACTCCGCAACACTTATGTCTAGCCGGGCACGCCGCAGCACCACGCAGCGGCCCGTTAATACTCATTAATACACAGTAGGAACACTGAAGCTCCAATTTTGGAGCTGTGGCTTCCAGTACTTCTATGGGGCATAGTTTCACTCACCTTTTGTTTTGCACATTTTACTATGGCTTCCAGTATATTATCCTGGTGACATCTTGTTACTTCTTCTTCCCATGAGTCCTCAGTCATGTTTCCCAGAGGGCCTTGGGAAGGATCTTTGTTTTACCCTTTCCAAGATGGCGACCTTTCCTATTCGTTACGTTTCCTTTTCCCTATCCAAGATGGCAACTGCTTATTTCCTGTTACATCACTTCCTGCCTATGGGTATTTAAGGGGCTGATTCCTTCATTTCCTTTGTCAGGATCCTCCGTCCGATTCCTCGGGGTCGTGCTGATGCTCAAAGGAGGCCAACCTCTGAACTACCCCAAGTCTGGAATAGAGATACGTACACAGACTGTTGGGGTAATTGAGCGGGGGAAGGAAAGGGTAGGAACTGCGGGGAGGGAGATCTGTGAAGGAGACAAGAAAACAACGTAAGACCTCTTCTGTTTATTCTTCACCACAACCGTCACTATACAGCCTGCTCCTCTATACAACACCCCCTACCTGAAACAAAGAGATAATAAGGCGTGAACATCAGAAGAGAGCAGAGGGTGATGGCACATTCAGAACACCTTCTACGTGAAAGAGAAAACAACAGAGAGCACACTATTAGGGACGGCTTCTTGTTCCCCCCTAGCCCTCACTGTATCATCTTCGTACTGAATAAGAGAAAAACACCTACCCAGGCTATTTGTCCTGCGTACTGTTTAGCCAGGTTCTATCCCCTCCAAACGACCTCTCTCCTGAAGGCACTAACGAAAGAAAGAACAACCAAATGATACTAATCAAAGGGTTACTCTGGACCCTGGACCAACGTAACTTGATTCCTTAACACAATGGTGCAAGGCGCCCAAGAATGTTAATAGCACTGGGCTCCCAGCATCATATCAGCAAAGTTTAGGTTTCCTAAAGGAAGTTCAAACTGCAAATAAACACGACCTGGTATTGGCCCTTACAAGGTCTTGAAGCTTCACACAAGACTACACAAAAGCAAAAGTGTCATATAATCCCGTGGTATTATGGTCATATCCGGGATTTATCGCGGGTGCCTCATTTTCCCTGCACGAAACCGGATGAGTTTCTCGGTTTCACCAACAGGGAAAGAGCAATCCCAAGTGCTGCTATAGGCACCTAAGCTCCCCTGCAAGAGACCACAATTACTGCGTGTCTCGTCCAACAGGGGAGTCTTTGGAAAGCGCGGTGTACTCACCACCGTTCTATTGCAGCAGCGGGCGGTCGAAGATTAGTGCGCGATCACTCTTACCGCCGGACGAAATCTGTAGTGTTGCCGGAGGAATCCACTTCAGCGATCCCGGAAGAATAAATCGGCGGCACTTCCAGGCAGTCGCCGCCCTGATTCCTTTTCCGGCGTAACGTCCGAGTCACGTGAAACGCGACTCGCGTTGCATGCCGGTAAGTGAAGTTCTTATAGCGCAGGTGTCATCCTATGGTTCCTCGCATGGAAGGCAGACAGTGTGTACCGGTTTACGATCCTGACAGCCTTATGTTGCAAGACTCCTTGCTCCTGCTGATGTGTCCTCGCTCCTGCTTGGTATATTTTTACTTCCTGTTGGTGCACTTTTGTCTCCGGTTGGCGCTTCCTGTTCCAGTTTGGATTCCTTTCAACCTTCCACTCCTATTTGGAATTCTTGCCTTCTATTTTCCACTCCTTGCTAGTGTTTGCTCTTATTTGTGGGTTCTTTCCTTCCTTTCCATTCCTGGAGTCTCCGCCTTCAACAGAGATTTTTCTCTACAGGTGTTTTTCCTCTTGGGACTCCTTTTGGAAGGCACAGCCTGCTCTGGCTTTTCATTGTCGGCTGCACCGTGGCTACCAGAAAGGGTCGCCCTTACCTCGGACAGACCAGAACCCTCAAGAACCGAAGTCGAGAACCTCTCCAACACGCCAGAACTGGTAAGAACATTACAAGTCGTGACAGATTGCAACATCCAAAAACCTGTCTTGATTCTGATGCCATGGATCTTCCTCAAGCCTCACCTCCTGAAGGATCAGTAGAAGCGACACAGGCCTTCGTACAGACTGTTCAACAGCAAACCCAAGAATTACAACAGTTACGTGAAGAAAATGTAGCTTTGCACCAAGTGTTGGCTGCTAAGACATCTGATATACCCGCAGTCTCTAACACCACTCCTCATTATTCCGGATATCCGAATAATTTGAAAGAATTTCTGGATTACTTAACAGTATTTTTTGCCTTCTGCCCAACCTTATTTGTACTGGACAGAACTAAGATTGGGTATCTGATTAGCGCCTTGTCTAGTACTGCTTTGGCATGGGCAACTCCCTTGGAAGCCTTGGAAGATCCTTAGTTGTCAAATTACATGTCCTTTCTTGCTGCCTTTAAACAAATGTTTCAAAGACCCGGCTTGGAGACCTCAGCAGAAGAAGCTCTGTGTGACATTCAACAGGGGAACCAGGATGTCCTGCAATACATCACACACTTTAGACAATTGGCCGCAGAGACCACTTGGGTGGAACGAACATTAGTCACTCTTTTTCGCAGAGGTCTAGGAGAAGACATTAAAGATGACTTGGTGCATTCTCCTTGCGCAGAAACCATGACTGAACTAATGGATTTAGCGCTGTCAGTTGAACATCGTCTCAATGAACGTCTGCTGGAAAGGCAAAAATCACGTGTCCATCAACATACAGGAACGACACAACCTAGTACTCGTAGAACAGAAGCTCCCGTACCAGAAACACTACCTTCGACAGGAGAAGAACGAATGCAAGTAAGTCTGACCAGAGGACCACTGTCTGAGGCCGAACGAGAATACAGGAGAAAACAAGGAATTTGAATATACTGTGGATCTTCTGGTCATATGATTCGCAAATGTCCTACCCGTCCATCGAGGCAGTCGGAAAATGCCAGATCCCATCCTCTGTAAGAAGGGAGAGGCCGGGATGGTCTGGAATACCTTCAATCTGCACTTCAAAAGATACCTCAAATTCTCTTTTTCTCCTACCTATGTTTCTATGGTTATCTGATGGTACAAAAGAAAGTGTACTGGCATTGTTAGATTGTGGTGCCAGCGGAATGTATTTGGACGAAAGATGGGCTACAGAGAGAATATGCTGTATTTCGAAGGAGACTACGGAACAAGTACATACAGTGGATGGGACTACTCTTGTTTCCGGACCGGTCAAAAAAATGACGCCGTCACTACAACTGACTTTTAGAAGACACCAAGAGTACTTGTCCTTTGACCTGATTGCCTCACTCAATCATATCATGATTTTAGGAATACCTTGGGTGATCAGACTCAATCCTTACATCAATTGGTAAACTAGGACTATTTCCTTATCATCACATTTTTGCCAGCAATTCTGTTATCCTACTGAGGAATACTGGTCTCCAAAAGAGATGCCTATGGTGAAAAAAGAAGCTTGTAACTCCGTTAACACAGTCCAAGGTGTACCCAGTCACTACCAAATGTATGCAGATGGGTTTCAGAAACCGAAGAACTTGACACTGCCCCCTCACAGGGAGTTTGATTGTGCTATTCCTCTAGAACCACGAGCAACAGTTCCTTTTAGAAGAGTGTACTCTCTCACTGAACCTGAGAAAGATACCCTTAGACAATACATTGAAGAAAACCTTCAAAGTGGTTTGATTATTCGGTCCTCCTCACCTGCTGGGGCACCCCTCTTCTTCGTGCCTAAGACGACTAAAGATCTACAGCCATGTATAGACTTTAGGGGTCTGAACAAGATCACTATAAAAGATCGCTATCCCTTACCCTGGATTAAGGATATCCTGGAGTCTGTTAGAGGAGCACAAGTATTTACCAAATTAGACCTTAGCGGTGCCTATCATCTCCTTTGAGTAAAAGAAGGAGATGAGTGGAAGACTGCATTCAGAACACCCTTGGGCCATTTTGAATATCGAGTTATGCCCTTTGGACTAACCAATGCTCTTTCCATCTTTCAAAGATTCATGGATAAAGTGTTCTCGGATCTCTTAAATCAGATTGTTGTAATATATTTAGATGACATTTTGGTTTATTCAGCTGCTCCTGAGTTGCATTATGCACACGTCACTCAGGTCCTGGAAAGACTACTTCAAAACAGTCTTTTCTGTACACCTGATGTGAGAAGTTGGCCTGGTATATGCTGTTCACTAGTTAAAGTGGACACCTTGCACCAGTACAATTCGACTCTTATGGTAGGTAGGTTTAAGACAACCTTTACACAAAGCTATCCTAGTGGTAGCTGTGGAGAGCAGCCTTCAGGCTAAGTCTTGGAGGAATGTAAAGCAGCTTGTTTTACCACACAATCTCTTGAATCACCAAATGAAAAGACACCACACAGGTATATATATCAAATATATATGTATTTATTACTAAACAACTCTCTACTAATCTCTTGTGAGATTAGAAGTCAGGAACATATGCACAAATCAACGTTTCACAACAAATTGAGCACAAATATGGCTGGGGCCCTAGGGGCGTACCAGACCATATACTAAAAAAGAGACTTAACAACGACTTGCAAAGGGACAAGGCCTAGGGCCTTCAGAAGTGCTGGGGCCTCACGAAACCACCCAAGGCAGGTAAGTAAAGGACCCACGGGGGACGCGTGCAGTGTGTGCACACAGGCGCGGATCGCCGTAGACTTCAATGGGGCAAGTCGTGGTTGGAAATTAAGAGTTTAAGGGCACTTCGGGAGTAGCTACAAGCAAGTCACTTACAGGGTAAGTAGTTCTAGGGCCAACACCCACAGGAGCACCGTAGTGCTGGAGTTACCTCACCCAGGGAAGCCGGGTGCATAGGTGTCCTTTGGTGTCGGGTCGCGGCGTCGTTTTCAATGGGAGCCAATGAAGACTTTCTGCTTGTGAAGCCAGAAGAAGTGTCCGGTGGAATCCAAGCCTGGATTCGGAAGAAGGAAGACCTGAAAGCAGAGGGGACAGTGTTCAAAGTCACTTGGCAGTGACCCGGGGCAAGGAAGATGAATGCCCACCGTCGTCGACAGATTCAGGTCGTTCATGGGTGTCTTGACTCTTCGGCCACGAGGTCCAGGAGGCATCGAGGATGACCAGGAGCTGGATTCAGCGTGTTCCACGAAGTCTGCAGCTGACTGCGGTGTTGGCGACTCGATTGGAGCCAACAAGCCTTAGTAGCAGCAAGTCTTGTGGAAAGAACAAAAAGTCAATGGTGCAGACCAGCAAGGTCTGGGGGACTCACCCAGCAAGGGTAAGTCAGGGCAGGCCTGGAGCAACCAGGGGAGCCCTTTGGATTTGTAGAAAAGTCTTCAGGGGACCCACAAGCCGGCTGGCAAGGGATCGCGAAGACGCCTCAGGAGGATTCTTTCAACAGGGGCCCACGGTCACTAGGGATGGGGTAGGCCTCTGATCTTCGGAGGGATCTCTGCTAGAGGCTGAGACCACACGTGGTCCAAAGCACAGGTTCGTAGAACGTCGTGAAGGGGTTGCACTCGAAAATAGTGCACGGTACCCAGGGACTGCGGTTCCTCGTCACTCATGGGGTCCACTTGCCTCAGCTTCGCTGGGGACTCACGATGGCCTTGGAGAAGTCAGGAAATCCTCTTCCTGGGCTGCAGGGACTTCGGACTCCGGCGGGAGCGGCGTAGTTTGCGACCGTCGTTGCAGTTTTTGGTGCCTGCCAAGCAGGGGAGTCACTCCTCGACTCCAAGGGAGATTCTTCAGTCTTCCAGAGGTAGTGGAACGTCGAAGGTCCGGGATTCTTCTTTAGGGCGTCGTCCAGGGAGATCTAGTTTGCAAGGTCAAGGGTTCCCTATCTTATACTGAAAGGAAGGGAGGGACTAGCTCTATGACCCCACCTATGGGAGGGTCAGGGGAGTGGGTGGCTACACCCACTTCCCTTTGTCCAGTTTCGCGCCAGAGCAGGGGCAGGTAGCCCCTGAGCCGGTTTGAACTGGTGTATGCACAGAGGAGCCTACTGCTCCCCCAGTGCAGGACTTCAAAGCACTCTAGGAGTGCACCCACCCAGCCCCAGTACACTAAACCCTGTCTGGGAGGTGGTCACACCCCCCTGTGACAGGATACCTATTGTTGGGCCTCCTCCACTGCGAGTTTCGGTAATCAGCAGGAGGGCAGCCCAGTGTCTGTGACTGGTGGCATCCATTTTGTGATGCCAGGGCTCTTCAGGATTCTACCACGTTTCCACAGTAGGTACATGTCTATCCCTCTAGAAGGGTGGGATCATACTCCCACACCAGGTACTGGTGTGGGGGTATGATTCCAAGGTGTTTGACACCAAACACGACATGTTTTGATGCAGCCATTCCAAAGTTAGCATTAACCGCGGGGTTATAATGCACTTAAGAGTATATGGTTTGACTGCATTCACAAACAGCCCCAGAGAATGGACTCTGAGAGCTGCAGAGGGGCCCTGCTCAGGCAGAGGCACCCTCTCACATAGAAACTAAGCACCCTGCCCTCAGGATTGATAGGGCCTGCCTTAGGGGTGACTGATAGGTTTAAATGTGTGTGCAGGGGAGATATAGGGAACCTATATCTCAGTGAGGGGTGCTAGCACCTCCTCACCCAGGCTGCAGTAGCAGGCCTGTGGTGTCAGATTTAGTCTGCTTCCCCGGGGTGGCATAATACATGCTTCAGCCCCTGGTAGGCCTGTGAAGTACCTATGCCCTTGGTACCGAAGGTACCATATACTAGGGACTCATAAGGTACCACAGTATCCAATCACTAGTGCACCTAGAGTGCACTCCAAGTCGCTTAGAGAGAACAGAGAGGCTGGGGCCCTGATTGGCAGGGTCCCAGCCAGACTATAGCCAGAAACCAGTGTAAACATCAGAAAAAAGTGGGGGCAACATAAGAGGCAGATCCTACTCTCCTACACAACCCCCCAAACGCAGGGACACTAAACTAACCTTGACCAGTTGAGTCTTCGTGCTCTAAGTGGAAATACCTTGAGAGTCCATCTGCATTGGCATGTTGGGTCCCAGGCCTGTGTTCCACTGTATAGTCCATCCCCTGTAGGCAAATGGACCACCTTAAAAGTTTTGGGTTTTCACCTTTCATCTGTTTAAGCCATAGGAGGGGCTTGTGGTCAGTCTGAACTATGAAGTGAGTGCCAAACAAGTATGGCCTCAGCTTCTTCAGGGCCCACACCACAGCAAAGGCCTCCCTCTCTATAGCTAACCAACGTTTCTCTCTAGGGGTCAGCCTCCTGCTAATAAAAGCTACTGGCTGGTCTTGACCTTCATCATTCAGTTGAGACAGTACAGCTCCCACACCCAGCTCAGAAGCATCTGTTTGGACAATGAACTTTTTGGTGTAGTCTGGACTCTGTAAGATGGGGGCAGTGCACATGGCCTGCTTTAGGTCTTCAAATGCCTTCTGACAGCTAGCTGTCCACTGAACCTTTTTTGGCATTTTCTTTGAGGTCAGATCATTCAAGGGGGTCACTATAGATCCATATCCCTTCACAAACCTCTTATAGTACCCAGTCAGGCCTAAGAAGGCTCTCACCTGTGTCTGGGTGGTTGGAGCAACCCATTCTATTATGGTTTGGATTTTGCTCTGTAAAGGCTGAACCTGGCCTCCACCCACAAGGTGGCCCAGGTACACAACCTGACTCTGCCCTATCTGGCACTTAGTGGCCTTGATAGTGAGGCCTGCTTTCTGCAGAGCCTCCAAAACATTTCTGAGGTGGACCAGGTGATCCTGCCAGGAGGAACTAAAGACAGCAATATCATCTAGATAAGCTGAGCAATAAGTTTCCATCCCTGCCAGAACTTTGTTCACCAACCTCTGAAAAGTGGCAGGTGCATTTTTCAATCCAAAGGGCATCACCACAAAGTGGTAGTGCCCACCAGGGGTCGAAAATGCTGTTTTGGCTTTTGCATCATCAGCTAACCTGATCTGCCAGTAGCCAGCTGTTAGGTCAAATGTACTCAGATACTTGGCTGAGGCCAAAGTATCAATCAGCTCATCTGCCCTTGGTATGGGATAGGCATCAGTCCTGGTGACTGCATTGAGGCCTCTGTAGTCTACACAAAACCTCATTTCTTTCTTACCACCCTGGGTATGAGGCTTGGGCACTAGGACTACTGGGCTAGCCCAAGGGCTATCTGAAGGCTCAATCACACCTAACTCCAACATTTTCTGGACTTCAGTCCTGATACAGTCCCTGACATGGTCAGGTTGCCTGTAGATTTTACTCTTGACAGGCAGACTGTCTCCAGTGTCCACCTCATGGGTGCACCAGGTAGTCTGACTAGGGGTCAGGCTAAACATATGTCTGTACTGCTGCAGAACTTGTCTGCACTCAGTTTGCTGATGGTCAGTGAGGCTGCTTGCCAAAGCAACACCATCTACTGACCCATCATCAGGGTTCTGTGAGAGCAGGTCAGGGAGAGGGTCACTCTCCTCCTCCTGTTCCTCATCAGTTGCCATGAGCAAGCTCCATGTCAGCCCTGTCAACATATGGTTTCAATCTGTTGACATGGAGTACCGTCAGGGGGCTCATGGGAGTTCCAAGATTCACCAGATAGGTGACTTCTCCCTTTGCTCAACTATTGTATGGGGGCCACTCCATTTGTCTTGGAGGGCTGCTGGGGCCACAGGCTCCAACACCCACACTTTCTGTCCTGGCTGGTACACAGTCAGCACAGCCTTTTGGTCATGCCAAGCTTTTTGTAATTCTTGGCTCGTTTTTTTTTGCTTAAGTGTGGCGTAAAATGTTCAAAACTGTTGGTATGATTTTTCAACCCAGTGTTATGCTGCCATCTAGTGACATTTTCACACATTTTTTTTCTCAGTCGCTGGTTAATTGATTCCTACTGCTTTTACATTGTCTTTGTACATGGAGTTAAACATAGGCAAATCTGACATTTTTATTCTTTTGGGGAATGTAATTCTTACAGAGCTTATTTTAGTGTTTTAGAACTCACTTTTAGCATATATATATATGTATGTTTTTAGCTTTTAGTCCATACAAAACGCTTATGGTTACACACGTAAAAAAAAAAAAGTATTGTGTTTTTCCAATGACTTATATGTTGAGTTCTTACAGACATTGTTATCCCTACTTAAGGGATAGGAGTGGGTCCTAGTGCCATTTCTCTTTTTCACGTATGTTTGGTTTACAAATGTAGAATCCCGACCAAGGGGATGGGAGTGGGTTTTAGTCCCATGTCTCAGGTTCACGCATTTTATTATGTTTATCCCTGTCTTTGGGATGGGAGTGGGTTCGTGTCCCATTTCTCTTCTTTACGGATTGTTACTTTTGGCATGGTATGGGTGTTAGTCCCATTTCCTAGTTTTTGGTCTCTGTACCTTGTGTGCATGTGCCACACAGTACTGTCCTTGGGTATTAGTCCCATGTGACATTAGTAGTTATGCTCCATGTTTTTTTGGGCTTATGTCATACAGTGGGTTTGATGTACATCCTTTCGTCTGGATGTCTGTGTTTGGGTGTCAGTCCCAGTTACACCTTTGAACGTCTTGTTATGTTTGTGGTGTATAAGTCGCCCTGCGCTTCTCTCAGTGCATTTGCGTCGCTTCTGTTGTGTCGACGTATTGTGTGCGTTTGTCACACTGTGCTGCTTTCTGCTGCACAAAGTTCTTGGGTGCCAGTCCCATGCAACGTTACATGTACATTTGGGTGTCAGTCCTATGCATCGTCATATGTTACATTTTGGGTGTCAGTCCCACGTGCTGCTTTCTGCTGCACAAAGTTCTTGGGTGCAAGTCCCATGCAACGTCAATTGTTACATTTTGGGTGTCAGTCCCATGCTATTTTTGTTGTTCACTTTACTCGTTACATGTCTTGCTCACTTGTGTGTGTGTGAGCTCTTATTATGCTATATACTTTATTTGTTTATTATTAAAGGAAGAGGGTGGGTATAGTGCATGTGCATTTCTATTCTTCCATTCTTCTTTCTTTCTTTGTACTTCCGTTTTCCCTCTCGTGATGTGTCACTCCTTACATCCCTGGGTTAATGGTTGGTTAAACTTCATGTGTACATTATTGTGTATAGTTGTTTTCATCTTTGATTTGGTTCTTTTTATTGTTCAGTGATATGTAGTATCCTCATGCAATGTTTATATGTTCCCTTTCACCCTGCTCTATGCTGCTCAGCCAGTGTGAGTGTTCCGTGTAGAATGTTAGTGTGAGTGGAATGCCTGGGTGCTTGTGTGGATGGTTGGAACGACAGTTGAAGATGGGCTGAGCAGCAGAGAGGCTGCTCCTGGTGGGGCCTGTTACATCTTGATGTAACTACTTCCTAAGAACTTAATAAACATCTTCTACATCTACCTGGCCACGTCTACAGCGTCTACTTTATCACCTGAACATGTGGGACAAGACTACTACACAAACCTTAAAGAAGAAAAATCTCCAAGGATTCAAATGGACCAAAGCTGCTGAAAGAGATTTTCAGTCATTGAAACAGGCATTTGCTCAAGCTCCTGTGTTACGTCATCCAGATACAAAAAGGAAGTTTATTGTAGAAACAGACGCTTCAGACAGAGCAATAGGTGCTGTGCTCCTCCAACAACAAGAAGATGAACATCCTGTTTTTTACTTGTCACACATGCTGTCAGATTCCGAGATAAACTACTCTGTTCTCGAGCGAGAGCTATTAGCCATGAAGTTGGCCTGTCATGAATAGAGAGTTCCTAATGGGTACCAAGGAACCGTTAGAAATCAGAACAGATCATAGGAATCTAAAATGTCTTTGCAACATTCAGTGTCAGAATAGTCATCAGGCCCAGTGGGCTTACTTTTTAGCCAATACGATTTTACCATTACTTATATCCAAGGGTCTCAGAACAGTCTGACAGACGCCTTATCCCGTCGTTATCCAGAAGGTCCAACGCTCCCACAACAAAACAAAATCAAGCCACAACAACATTCCTAGACAGAGCCCAATCAGAGTATACCTCTCTAAACCAAGAAGAATGGAAGAAGCTGAATGACCAGATTAAGCGACAAGATAGATACTATTACTATGGTGGAGCATTATTCCTCCCAACCCAAAAAGTACAACTTGAAGCCTTACAGATGCTTTACAATTCTCCTGTTGCTGGTCATCATGGTTTCAAAAATACTCTAGAGTTATTACTTCGCTCTTTTTGGTGGCCCTCAATAAGAAAAGATACTGAGATCTATGTATCCTCTTGTCCTGTCTGTGCCTAAGCCAAAACACCTCACAATAAACCTGTAGAGTTACTCCAGCCCCTACCTGTTCCACTGGCACCATGGCATACAGTGTCCACTGATTTCATTTCCTCTCTACCTCCTTCTGCAGGTAACCAAGTCATTATGGTGACAGTAGGCTCCTTTTCCAAAATGGCCCATTTCACTGCTTTAAGGAAACTACCTACAGCAAAAGAACTTGGAAAAATCTTCATACAGGAGATTTACTGCCTTCATGGTCTTCCACGGATCATTATATCCGACCGAGGCCCTCAATATGTATCCCAGTTTTGGAAAAACTTTTTCAAATCCCTTCATATTGAAGTAGCCTTATCCTCAGGGTTTCAACCCCAGACAAATGGTCAAACTGAACGTTTAAATCAGGGGCTGGAACAATACCTTTGTTGCTCCACCGTGACTGGTCCTCCTATCTACCCTCAGCAGAATATTCCTCAAACAACACTGTCCATAATGCCTCCAAGACTCCTCCATTTTTCTGCCTGTATGGTTACCATCCTAGGACCTTTCCATCAGTTTTATAAGGCACTACAGTACCAGAAGAACTCTTTTATCCGACATCTCCGAGTGGTCAGACAAAAAGTACACATTAATCTTCAGGAAGCCACAAAGAAAATGAAAGACACTGCTGACGTCCTTCGACGTCAGTCTCCATTATATCAGGGTAATTGTAAAGTTTGGCTTTCCTCAAAATTTGTACCTCACCACTTGTCCCTTGGTAAATTCAAGGCACGCTTTTATGGACCCTTTAAATTCACTCAAGTGGTGAACCCAGTGTCTTTTCGTCTACAACTAAAACGTTCTTGGAAAATCCACCCTGTTTTCCATACTTTACAATTGAAACCCTATGTTACAGATCCTTATAAGATGTTTTTTTCTCGACCTCCTCCTGTTTTGGTTAATAATGTTCTTGAATATGAGGTCCAGGAAATCTGTGATTCCTAGGTCTTTAGGAACCACTTGCAGTTCCTAATTCATTGGAAAGGTTACCCTCTAGTGATAGGTCTTGGGAGGATGCTGACTCAGTGCACGCTCCTGTTCTTGTCCGCAGATTTTTTCGTCATTTCCCAACAAACCTGGGGCTACGGGAGGGGGGGCCTACAGTTGCGCTGCGGGCCATGGCTCAGCCGATGGCGCTGCACGCTTTATCAACGTGGGCCGCGGTGTAGCCTGCAACGTCCCCTGCGGCGCCTCATTCTTATCAGGTGCATCACGGTGCTGCATGGATGCTCGCTGTTTCAGCATTGCGGTTACACTCTGCAACGCTTATGCCTAGTCGGGCATGCCGCAGCACCACGCGGCGGCCCATTAATGCTCATTAATACACAGTAGGAACACTGCAGCTCTAATTTTGGAGCTGGGGCTTCCAGTACGTCTGTGGGGCATATTTTCACTCACCTTTTGTTTTGCACATTTCACTGCGGCTTCCAGTATATTCTCCTGGTGACATCTTGTTACTTCTTCTTCCCATGAGTCCTCAGTCACGTTTCGCAGATGGCCTTGGGAAGGTTCTTTGTTTTACCCTTTCCAAGATGGCAACCTTTCCTATTCCTTAAGTTTCCTTTTCCCTATCCAAGATGGTAACTGCTTATTTCCTGTTACAACACTTCCTGCCTATGGGTATTTAAGGGGTTGAATCCTTCACTGCCTTGCGTTGCAACACTCCTTGCTCCTGCTGGTGTGTCCTCGCTCCTGTTGGTGACCTTTGCTCCTGGTTGGTGTATTTTTGCTTCCTGTTGGTGTACTTTTGTCTCTGGTTGGTGCTTCCTGTTCCAGTTTGGATTCCTTTTATCCTTCCACTCCTATTTGGAATTCTTGCCTTCTATGCTACACTCTTTGCTGGTGTTTGCTCTTATTTGTGGGTTCTTTCCTTCCTTTCCATTCCTGGAGTCTCCGTCTTCAACAGAGGTTTTTCCCTATGGGTTTTTTTCCTCTTGGGACTCCTTTTGAAAGGCACAATCTGCTCTGGCTTTTCATTGTCGGCAGCACCGTGGCTACCAGAAAGGGTCGCCCTTACCTCGGACAGACTAGAACCCTCAAGAACCGAAGTCGAGAACCTCTCCAACACGCCAGAACTGGACAAGTCATGACAGTCTGACTCCACGGTTAATCATAATGGGCTCTGTTAGTTGACCATCCTCTCCCCACCTAACATGGGCCTTGTTAGATGAATGGAGCTGCATCAAGATGTCCAAAAGGCTGGGAGGGATCCCCATCTCTGTCTACATCTGTCATAGTTTTCCTCGTGGAACCAAATCAAAAGCGGTGCGCAGATCCACGAACGCTATGTACAGCTTCCCCCTTTAACTTGAACTTCTTTCCAAAAGATACAAAGGAAACGGAAGACCTGGTCCAAAGTACTGATATTGGCACGAAAACCCGCCTGTAAATCGGACAGAATATTTCCTTCTTCGATCCAATCCTGAATGCGGCAAGGATCTGCTTGCCGAACATTTTCTGTAATTAATCTATTGAACTGATGGGCCTATAGCTGGCTGGATTTGCCTTATTCCCTTTTTTAAAAATCGGTATGATCTCAGCTGACTTCCAGAAAGGTGGAATTTCTATGCCCAAAAGAATAGCATTGGATAACATATTGATGTAAGTACCCCACACTTCTGGATATTCTTTATACAAATCGTTAGGAATTCTATCCGGACCAGGCGCTCTAGCTATAAGACAAGAGTTCATTGCTGCGTGGGTTTGGAGAATCAAGATTTCAAGGACTTCTGTAGTACCCAAAGGGATCAGATCCCGTGGACCAACATTCTCTTTGATACTATGAGCGTACAAGGCCCCAAAGGGGGTTACCCATGCTCCAGGCTGAACAGAAAACTCTATGCACAGTCTATATGAGTTTTTACAAGTCTTTTTATTGATTGCATGCACGGCTGACTGGCGCTGTCAGTGCACTGACCTTATATCTGAGAATGCGGGGAGAACTCACAAGTCTTCTTCTTCCCTTTTCAAGATGCCGAGATGCCGAACTGCAAAGTCTGGAGGCAGGGACCCGGAACTGCTGCTGCCGACAGGAAGGACGCCATATTGCCCTGGAACTCCAGGGGTGAAGAGGAAGTCAGGTGACAACGGGAAGTTCCTGTCATGAACAGGAAGCCAGGCAGAGATGGGGACGAGAAGCCGGCGTTGATCCGCAACAGGAGCCAAACAGGAAGGTAAGTTTCTTTAAAGTCAAGCAATGAGTATGGCAGTGGTTGTGGTGGTTTATATAGCTGCTCTTAAGTGCTTAGTCATTCAGGGAGGACCTGGCCTGGCAGTTCGGGATGGACTGTTCCAATGGGTCAAGACTGCTTTGCATATGGCTGGGTCCAAACTGGGATCGCATGGTGAGCAAAAGGTTTTACCCAGATCTGTGACTGGGGGTGAGTGTTTAAAAAGTTTCAGCACTCCGTCAATCATCTTATTGTGTTACTATGTTTGCCTTAAGTGGCCAAGCATGCCCAGACGTGGGTCTCTTGCTTGCTGTGCCACTGGATTCAAGTTTCACGTTTAATTCATGATTAAGTATGCCAAAATAGACAGAGCCTGGACAGATTGTTGAGGAGCTTCAAAAAGAGGAAGATCAGGAATATATCAAGAAGTGGATGATCAAAATTAAAAAGAAGCTGAGTAAACAAGAAGAAACTATTAAAAATTGCAAAGTGGTCAAGTTCAGAAAAGACACAATTGACTATGAGCGTGTGGCAAATGCATATGTTTGCTAAAAGATTCAAGAACATCAGAAGGCAAAGATAAACAGACAATAGCAGACAAGTTCAGAGCAAAGTTCTGAGGTCGATAAGGACCTGGAAGAAGGAGTAACGAGTGGAGAAAACCCGTCATTATCAGAAATTCCAACAGTAATAGATTAATTGAATTTTTTATGCTGGGACAGAAGGTGGAATTTGAGACCGAGAGGAGACCAACAAATAAACACAAAAGGAGGAGGCACAGGCAAAAGAGAAGGTCCCCCAAAAAAGACAACAGCACCTTCAACCAGAAGCAGGTGGCAGCACAAGCAATGGAGAATAATGAAGCAATTATAAACCTCACGGACCTCAATCTCAGAGAAGCAGAGGAACACATTTTAGCACTGGGACTCTCATATTGCCCAGAGAAATCAAGTGATCACAGCCAAACGAGAGTAGATATCTATAAGTTTATAAGAAAACTGAAGTTACAAAAATACCAATGCCTAAAACCACGAAAACAACGAACAGGAATTGTGATGGGGGACGCAGAAATTCTGAAAATATCTGACTTAGAGCTCATAAAGTACCTGAAGAAATTAGAAAATTAAATTATTGGCATAGAAGAAAAACCCATAGAATCTTTAGGAATGGAAGTATTTGGGGAAGTCCCCACAGAGTTCAAACCAGCGTCCAATTTTTATCCAGTTGTACTAACAAACGGAATTGATATCTTTCCTGATCATGTGACACAAGAAATAAAAACAATATATCGCACTATTGGTCAAAAGAAACACAAAGCGCTAGGGCCCACCCAAGTAAAGTTTGACAACCTTATGAAAAAGATCAAAAGAAGACAAGACATAGTGGTGCGGAGAGCAGACAAAGGGGGAAATACGGTACCATGGCCCCTAAAGATGTATAAGGAGGAGGCATACAGACAATTGCATTACAATAACTGCTAAAAAAAAGACAACAAACACATTAAGGCACAAAAAGAGCTAGCAATTAGATTCAAACAGAGAAGCTATCCAGAGCAAGCATTAGTGGCAGCAGAACAGAGGGCATACTCATTAAAAAGAGAAGATGTGATTTTGGGGAACACTAGGAAAATAAAGAGTTTAAAAGCCCATGAAAAGATATTAATAACAAATTACAGTACTGAGTGGCTACAGATGAGGAGAATCATGGGCAAACATTGGAAGTTGGTGAAGAACGACCCAGTGATAGGTAAAGAGGTTGCAAGAAGAGGATCTGAGGCATAGAGGAGAGTAACATCTATGAGAGACATATTAGTTAACACAATTCCCAAGGTCCCACAAAAAAAACATTGGCTGTCAAGATGTTGGTGCTTTCGAAAATGTGTAAAATGTAAAGCCTGCCAATACGGTGTAAACAATGGTCCTAGACTTGTGTTAAATCTTAGTTGTCTAAAGCATCATACGGTACATGTATAGTCTAAATCAAAGATGTACCATTAATTAATTTAAAGAGCATTCAAGTATATCCTCAAAAATCCAAACAAGGCACACACTATTGCTTTATAGGTGACTCTTATTTTATTCGGTCACTTTTCATAACATATTATCATCATATTCAATATTCAAGATAGAGAAATTGTTGCTCCAAGGGAAAATGTGAAGAAAGAAAGTGCTCGTGAAGTAAAATAGAATATGCAAGAGGGGGATCCAATCAAACAAAACAATGGTTCATCATTTTATATACATTACAATCTCATTAGCAAAACTGGTCGTGATTCATGATGGCACCAGTTCTACATAGGGGCCTGTCCAATGGTTAATTCATGGTTGTTCTTTTTGTTCTTTCACAAAAGTTTAGCAAACAACGTTTGTCTGTAAGCGGGTAGGACTGGGATGATATCGAGTACAGGCCCCGGGCGGGGGAAAGTGTCGACGTTTCGACCCTAGTGCAATGAGGGCAGTTTGTATCCTCTGCAAGCGGGTCTTCCTCAGGACAGAAAGGAGGGGTGGGGGAGCAACTGATCATGGGTGATGCACAATTAAGGTGCCGCCCCTAGGCATGGATATTAAGGTCCGCAATAGAATTGCAGCTTGATATCAGCAGTATAATTTCAAATTAATGGGTGAGAAAAATCGCCCACGGCGTCTTAATGAATCATCTTTACACAGCTGGATTCTCCCAGGAGGAGGAATCGCCATCGTCCACAGAAACACCCTCAGAATCTCGACCAGCACCGACGGCACGCTTATGTCAGGGCTCACGGGAGGTTTCCTCCTACTAATTTCAGCTTGGCTGCTACTTCCCCAGTATTAACTAATTCGAGCATTGTGGGCCCTCTCAGTTGGAGTGCAAGTTGGCACCGTAGAAATACTAAGATGGCTGCCAATACTGCTACAGCATACCGCTGTTTAGCAGTCTAGTCTTGCGAGTTCCTGACACCCTGGTGAAGTGCTTCCCAACATTCTACTGCGCACTTCACTGAAGAGATTCCTGGAAGAGCATCTGTTTCCTAGCGTCGTGGAAGTTAGACAGGGTAGTTGCGTAAATATTCGCGTTTAGAATCGTCGGAGAATACCTTCCAACTTGAATGAGGTCAGTGCCCAAACCTTTAGTGTCAAAGAGAAGATTAACATAGAGGAATTGTGGTTTTAAAACTAATGACAGCCTAGCTATTCTCTGAAGTACTTCAAATTAAAAAGACTCTGTAAACCAAGAGACGAAATTCACCTCTTTCGTTTCCTTTGGAGATTAACATTAGTTTTCCCCTGCAGTACCCGTGTGTCTCAGGAACGTGTGCCGGGCTTTTGGCAGTCAGCTGAGACTTGACAGGCGCGTTAGATTAATTGCCAACTCCAGCGCCGACTAAAATGTAATGTTAGTGTTATTTCCTTTTCCCTAAGCATTTAAACTGCAGGCTTCAGAGAAGGATTGCACGGGCGCGATTGTTAACGCGCCGTGCTTCCGTTCATAATTAGAGTTTGAGGAGAGCAGCGCGGGCGCGACCTGTCAACGCGCCGCGCTCCGTTAATGAATTAAAACTCAGAGGAGAGTAGCGCGAGCGCGATCTGGCAATGCGCTGCGCTTCTTTATTTTAAAAATCAGTTCTTACCAACTCTGGAGAAAGGTGAACTGGAGGCTGGTCCTACTAATCTACAGAACCCCACATAAAGTCATCGCAGCTGCTTCAGTCAGTGAGTACAGGAAAAAGGCAGGGAGAGAGTTACAAAACAGTTTACAGATTCGTTAAGACAATGTACTTACCCACATCTTCTTAAATACTGCAGACAGATTCAGGCGCAGGACGTCCCTACGAAAGAAAGAGAGAGAGAGAGGGTGAAGAAACATTTAAACATTCTCACAAACACAACAGCTGAAGTAAGAAGAGTAGCAAGCTCCATTAATCCTCTGGTAAGATAAGTAATACATAATTGAGAATAAAAGTAAGTTACTGAGTTCTGAAGTATAATTGACATATATATATATACATAATTACAGTCTTGAATATAAGAAGAAGAAAGAAGAAAACAAGCAGAACAGGCAGAGTTACCCGGAGCGGTCCCTTCTCTGTCCCCAACCCCTTTCCCCCCCCCAGCACCTATTAGCGATGGAATTCTAAAGTCCGGGCTGGAAGGTGCTGAGGAAGGAATTGGGACCTAACGTCATTCTGCTCCTGTGTGGTTAAAACTGAGAGAATACTAGTTCTGACAGCTTATCACCGCCGAACACCTGCACTTCCAGATCCACACCGACCCCAACACCACCCTCAGAGGAACCCTCATCTACAGACCACCCGGCCCCCTTGCGTCCACGGACTACATCCTCCTCAGAGACCTGAACTACCACCTCGAGAACACCAACGACAGCAACTCCACCACCCTGCTCGACAACCTTGCCAACCTCGGACTCAAACAGCTCGTCACGACTCCCACCCACTCCGCCGGACACACGCTCGACCCCATCTTCTCAGCCAGCAACCACGTCACCTTCAGCCACACCACCGAACTCCACTGGACCGACCACCGCTGCGTCCACTTCACCTTCGAGAAGCCCACCACGCACCACCGCACACAACGGACCCCCCACCGCAGCTGGAGCAAAGTCACCGAAAACCAGCTAGGCACCACCCTCGCCCGAAACCCACCAACGGACACTACCGACACCGCCACCCGCAACCTCAGGCAATGGATCGACGACTGCGCCAACACCCTCGCCCCGATCAAGAAACCCTCGAACAGATGCACCGACAGAAAAGCCATCTGGTTCACCGCCGACCTCCAGGCATCCAAGCAGGCCTGCTGTAGGCTCGAGAAGAAGTGGCACCACGAACAGACACCAGACAGCAACACAGCCTACAAGAGCGCCATCCGCAGACACCACCAACTCATCCGTACCGCCTAAAGGACCTCCTTCAAAGAGCGCATTGACAACAACGCACACAACAGCAAAGAGCTCTTCAACATCGTGAAGGAACTCTCCAACCCCAGCTCCAACTCCAACGACATCCCGCCATCACAAGACCTCTGCGACTCCCTAGCCACATTCTTCCACCGCAAAATCGCAGACATCCACGACAGCTTCAGCAATCAGGCCCCCCCAGCAGACACCTCAGATGCACCGCTCCCCAGCCACATCATCGTCGACCCCCTGCTCTCCTGGAGCCATGTCAACGACGAAGACACCATCAAAATCATGAACACCATCCACTCCGGCTCACCATCCGACCCTTGCCCGCACCACATCTTCAACAAAGCAAGCTCCACCATCGCACCCCATCTCCGCAAGATCATCAACAGCTCCTTCGAGACCGCCACCTTCCCGGAGCGCTGGAAGCACGCCGAGATCAACGCCCTACTGAAGAAACCCAAAGCTGACCCCAAGGACCTCAAGAACTTCCGGCCCATCTCCCTCCTCACGTTCCCGGCGAAAGTCATCGAGAAGATAGTCAACAGGCAACTGACCTCCTTCCTCGAAAAGAACAACATTTTGGACCCGTCCCAATCCGTATTTCGCAGCAACCACAACACCGAATCAGCCCTCATCGCCGCAACGGACGACATCAGAGCCATGATGGACAACGGAGAAACTGCAGCCCTCATCCTCCTGGACCTCTCGGCCGCCTTCGACACCGTCTGCCACCACACCCTCCGCACACGCCTCCACAACGCAGGGATCCGCGACAAAGCACTGGACTGGACCACCTCCATCCTCACCGGCAGAACCCAGAGTGTCCGCCTCCCCCCATTCCGCTCTAAAGACACCAAGATCATCTGCGGCGTACCCCAAGGATTGTCCCTCAGCCCGACACTCTTCAACATCTACATGGCACCACTCGCCAACATTGCCAGATCACACGACCTCAACATCGTCTCATACGCCGACGACACCCAGCTGATCCTCTCCCTCACCAAGGCCCCCACCACCGCCAAATCCAACCTCCACGAAGGAATGAAGGCCATCGCCGAATGGATGACGATCAGCCGCCTGAAACTGAACTCGGACAAGACGGAGGTCCTCATCATCAGATCCACCCCCTCCGCCTGGGACGACTCATGGTGGCCGGCCGCACTGGGGGCTGCACCGACGCCCACTAACCACGCACGCAACCTGGGAGTCATCCTGGACTCCGCACTGTCAATGACCGAGCAAGTGAACGCCGTCTCCTCCTCCTGCTTCAACACCCTCCGCATGCTCCGCAAGATCTACAGATGGATCCCCACCGGTACCAGAAGGACAGTCACCCAGGCCCTCGTCAGCAGCAGACTGGACTACGGCATCGCTCTCTACGCAGGAACATCAGCCAAACTCCAGAAACGACTACAACGCATACAGAACGCCTCTGCATGCCTCATCCTAGACATCCCCCGCCACAGCCACATCTCAGCCCACCTGAAAGACCTTCACTGGCTCCCTGTCAACAAGAAGATCACCTTCAAGCTCCTCACCCACGCTCACAAAGCTCTCCACAACACCGGACCAACGTACCTCAACGAACGACTCACCTTCTACACCCCGAACCGCCAGCTTCGCTCCGCTGACCTCACCCTCGCCACCGTCCCCCGCATCCGTCGAGCGACCGCCGCCGGCAGATCGTTCTCCCACCTCGCCGCTAAAACCTGGAACACCCTCCCCATCCGCCTACGACAGACCCAGGACCTGCTAGCCTTCAGGAGACTCCTCAAGACCTGGCTGTTCGAGCAGTAGCAGCACCCCCGCCCCCCCAGCGCCTTGAGACCCTCACGGGTGAGTTGTGCGCTCTACAAATGTACTGATTGATTGATTGATTGACAGCTACTGTGGGTGTCCCGTGGGACCCCGCATGAACCCAGTGTGGTCCTGTGGGACTCCCACTGGAGCTAGAGGGACCAGTTTGCTCCCACTGGAGTCCCGCAGGACTGAAATCAAAATGTTAAAAAAAGGAAACATGTGGGGTGGGGTTCTGTGGACTGCTGGCCGCTTGCTGGGGCTTTGACCACCTGCAGGAGTAAGGTGTTGTGGCCAGCCTCAACCTGTGCTTGGCCTAAGGCCATACGCCATGGGGCTTGACCATCCGTGGGGGCTGGAGGCAGGGACTAGTCTTCAGCCAGGCCCTCGGCCAACATTTTAAAATGCAAAAAAACCACCGAAATTCACCAGCTATATTTAACTGACCTAAGTATAGCTTTCATCACTATGATGCACTGTTTATGACCTCACATATAACTTCACCAATGACATCTGAAATCTATGTCGGTGCGAGTTTTACTTAGATCAGTTACGTATAACATTTTTTGTTTTAAAACTTTCGTTTTTTTTATTATTAGAAGACCTAAGTACAACTCCACCTTAACCTTTATTTTTTGCGTGAATATATATTAATATATACATAAACACACAACTGTAAAACTGCTAGTAGACAAGAAAATATTGGCATACGCTCATGAGGAAGAACATCATTTTGTGTCCCATGCACATCTGATACCATATATAAACACAGACCACTCAATTTCTCAGGCCTGTAGGCTTTTGATTACTTTATGTTTTATCCACAGTTGTGGGATTACTCCCATCTCCCAAACCTTGAACAAATTATCAGCAATCTCTGATCTTTTCATTCAGTTAAAATGGCATTGCAGATTACAAAGACAAGCAGTCATGCATTTTCTAGCCTCAAATTTCATATATAATCAAGAGTCTGCCTGTATTTCCTGCTGCTGCTCTGTTGTAGTCACTGAGTCCTGCAGTCACTGCCTGTAGATCCTGCTGCTGCTTTGTTGTAGTCACTGAATCCTGCAGTCACTGCCTGTAGATCCTGCTGCTGCTTTGTTGTAGTCACTGAGTCCTGCAGTCACTGCCTGTATTTCCTGCTGCTGCTCTGTTGTAGTCACTGAGTCCTGCAGTCACTGCTTGTAGATCCAGCTGCTGCTCTGTTGTAGTCACTGAGTCCTGCAGTCACTGCCTGTAGATCCTGCTGCTGCTTTGTTGTAGTCACTGAGTCCTGCAGTCACTGCCTGTAGATCCTTCTGCTGCTTTGTTGTAGTCACTGAGTCCTGCAGTCACTGCCTGTAGATCCTGCTGCTGCTTTGTTGTAGTCACCGAGTCCTTCAGTCACTGCCTGTAAATCCTGATGCTGCTTTGCTGTTGTCACTGAGTCCTGTAGTCACTGCCTGTAGACCCTCTGCTGCTTTGTTGTAGTCACTGAGTCCTGCAGTCACTGCCTGTAGATCCTGCTGCTGCTTTATTGTAGTCACTGAGTCCTGCAGTCACTGCCTGTATTTCCTGCTGCTTTGTTGTAGTCACTGAGTCCTGCAGTCACTGCCTGCATTTCCTGCTGCTGCTTTGTTGTTGTCACCGAGTCCTTCAGTCATTGCTGGTAGATCCTGATGCTGCTTTGTTGTTGTCACTGAGTCCTGTAGTCACTGCCTGTAGACCCTGCTGCAGCTTTGCTGTTGTCACCGAGTCCTGCAGTCACTGCCTGTGGGCCCTGCTGTTGCTTTGTTGTAGTCACTGAGTCCTGCAGTCACTGCCTGTATTTCCTGCTGCTGCTATGTTGTAGTCACTGAGTCCTGCAGTCACTGCCTGTATTTCCTGCTGCTGCTTTGTTGTAGTCACTGAGTCCTTCAGTCACTGCCTGTAGATCCTGCTGCTGCTTTGTTGTAGTTACTGAGTCCTGCAGTCACTGCCTGTAGACCCTGCTGCTTTGTTGTTGTCACCGAGTCCTTCAAAACTGCCTGTAGATCCTGAAGCTGCTTTGCTGTTGTCACTGAGTCCTGTAGACACTGCCTGTAGACCCTGCTGCAGCTTTGCTGTTGTCACCGAGTCCTGCAGTCACTGCCTGTGGGCCCTGCTGCTGCTTTGTTGTAGTCACTGAGTCCTGCAGTCACTGCCTGTATTTCCTGCTGCTGCTTTGTTGTAGTCACTGAGTCCTGCAGTCACTGCCTGTAGACCCTGCTGCTGCTTTGTTGTTGTCACGGAGTTCTGCAGTCACTGCCTGTGGACCCTGCTTCTGCTTTGTTGTTGTCACTGAGTCCTGCAGTCACTGCCTGCAGATCCTGCTGCTGCTTTGTTGTAGTCACGGAGTCCTGCAGTCACTGCCTGTAGACCCTGCTGCTGCTTTGTTGTTGTCACTGAGTTCTGCAGTCACTGCCTGTGGACCCTGCTGCTGCTTTGTTGTTGTCACTGAGTCCTGCAGTCACTGCCTGCAGATCCTGCTGCTGCTTTGTTGTTGTCACTGAGTCCTGCAGTCACTGCCTGCAGATCCTGCTGCTGCTTTGTTGTTGTCACTGAGTCCTGCAGTCACTGCCTGTAGATCCTGCGTCTGTTTTATCTGGTAACCCTGCTGCTGTCAGTGCATGAAACCCATGCTGGTATCTTACTAGCGCCATTGCTGCGTCTCTGAATCCGACTGTCATCACATCTAGCTCCTGCTGCTATTATGTGTTCACAGCCTGTCACACACAATGCTGTCATTCTGTGCTGGCTGGTCGTGCTGTCATTCCTAGTGCTGCCACCCCTCAGGCATGGTTAGTGCAGGCAAACACCACAGTGAGTCGATGCAAATGAGCCTCACAGAGTTTGCAAGATAGCTCAACATTTATGGCACAGGGTGAGAGATTTCCCACCACAGCCTTAGTTAGCTGTCAATGACTAGGGTAGGACTCACCGTGCTCTGCACTCACCAGCTTGAGACCTACTTTGCTTCTAATAAAATAGTTATGTGGTCATGGCATTTGCTCAGGATCCGGTTCTGCACTCCTCTAGGCTGCTGCTTGGCACATGGAGTGCATTGTATTGGACTGTAGAACGTATGTGCCAGGGTTTAGTGAGTGCAGAGTGTGTGACTGGGCCCTGTGTCAGTCAGCTGATTAAAGATGTAGTGAGACACCCTATGTTAGTAATGGCGGTATCTAGTTGGCAATGGTTTGCACTATTGTCCAAGTAGGGACCCTTCTTCCTAGTCAGGATGAGGGAGTTACACTCCTAAAATAACCCCTGCTCACCCCCTTGGTAGCTTGACACGAGCAGTCAGGCTTATCTCAGAAGCAGTGTGTAAAGCATTTGCACATAACCAACAGTAATACAGTGAAGGCACTTCAAAAGGACACCACCCCAGTTTAGAAAAATATCCAATATTTTTATATAGCCAAAACAAGACCAAAAACAATAAATATCCACCATACAGTTCTCAGAAATCTTCAATAATCAAAATAGACTTAAAATGCAGTTCCTTGAAGTCGATAGCTCCGTCTGGGGCTATCACGGCGTTGTAAAGAACAAATCCAAACAGTTCTGGCTGACCACAGCGTCGCGGGCCAGCTACGGTGGCGGGAAGACCCGCAAGACAGTACCTTGTAGAAATGCAGGGCGTCGGCGACCTCGCGATGAGCCCCGAAGAGCCGGCGTCTGCAGGCATCGGTTCCAGAGGTCGGTGCAGGAGTCGTCGGGCCCTTGAAGTCACACGCGTTGCAGATCGAACTCCTCGCGGTTGAAGTAGAGAGCGCCGGCGTCGGGGCTGCGGTGCGAAGTGCAGCGATGTCGCGTTAGGGGCCCTCAGGTCGCGGTGCAGGCAGCGGCTCGGTGACGGTCGTCCAGCGGCGTCGGTGAGACCAAGGCTGTGGTGCGAAGTGATGCGGTGCTCGTCGCGGTGCTGGCAGGTCACGGTGCAAGCAGCGGCATCGTCGTTGCTGAAGTGATGTCATCGGATGACGAACTGGAGTCAATTGTGCCGGCGTCAGTGGGCCAAGGCTGCAGTGCGGGATGAGGACGGCGCATCCTGTAACTTACGAATGGTGCCCTCGAACCACGGTGCAAGCAGCGGCGTCGATGTTGGCGAGGAGCTGCATCGTCGGTGACACCAGGGCGGTGGCGTGAAGCGAGGCGGAGTGCGGTGCCCCCAGGTCGCGGTGCAAGCAGCGGCTCGGTGGCGGCGTCGGGTGGTGTCGATGAGACCAGGGTTGTGGTGCAAAGTGCGGTGGTGCCCCCTGCGGTGCCTTCAGGACACGGAGTCGGCAGCTGTGTCGTTGACGGTGTTGGGTTGCTTTTTCTTCTGTTGCAGCACAAAACAAACAGTCCTCAGTGCTGGTAACAGATGAACTTGAAATCTTTGTTGTTCCTGAGACTTCTTGAACAGGGGGCAAGCTCTACCTCAAGCCCTTTGAGAAACTCACAAAAAGAAGTTGCAGACAGTTCAGTCCAGTCCAGTCCTATCACTGCCCAAGACAGAAGCAGCCACTGCAGGCCAACACAGTAAAGCACACAGCAAAGTAGTAGTTCCTCCTCACAGCTTATCCAGCTCTTCTTCTTGGCAGTCTTCTTGGCTCCAAAAGAGTTCTAAAGTTCTGGGCCCCAATACTTATACTCAAAATTCCTTTGTTCTCTCAGGCAGAGAGTGTCTGTGCTTAGTCCAAACCAGTTCAGGTCTATTCAGTCCAGCCCTGACTCATCCAGGAAAGGCAGGACACACCTCAACCCCCCAGTGGCTGTCTGAAGAGAATGCACATCCCCAGCCCCTGTCACTCCAAAGCCAGACAGTCAATCCAGATACCCAGCAGAGGCCCACAGAATGGCTAAGCAAGAAAATACCTACCTTCTAAAAGTGGTATTTTCAAACACAGAACATAAAAATGATCTTTACTAAAAGATGCATTTTTACATTCCGAGTCCAGGCATACTAAACTCCATTTCCCTATCTTGTCCCAATGGGAAGTTATGCTTAAAAGATGTTATAAGCAAAACCCCCATTCTACCCTATGGGACAGATAGCCTTCCATAGTGAAAAATGAAATGCACTGTAATTCACTACCAGGACATGCCACACACACCAGTACATGCCCTACCTTCAACATAGTGATTCAATGGGTATGGATCACGCACTCCGCTTTTTTTGGGGTATCCTGGCTTATAATAATATTCAATGGCAGGTGTGTGATTTGTTGGCGTGCAGTAAGGTATCGTCCCCTGAACCTGGACATGCGTGAACGTGACAATTGTTGCGCTACCCCACTGGGAAGCGTCCCTTTAGTGCACTGCCGGGTTCCAATTGGAAGACTTTAATCAATTTGATCAACTTGCAACATCAGTTTATTATTCAACAATGTAATTGTTTCTCAATGACATGGTTGTCCACATAGTTCATGTGAAAAAATATACCAATTGCTTCAATTAATGAACGTGCAACGAAGTAGTAGTTATCCCCAATGCATTTCGGGCATATCGCTGCCCTTCATCAGGGGGTATGTTTCTGAAAAGCAATTAAATAAGGCAAAAATGAAACGACTATTCGGGGTGTGGGCTGCCCCCTCCCCCAGGTGTTCACTCTTAGATGTCAATGTGACAAAGGTGTCAAGCGCATGCTTGAAATGAACCTCATCCAGAACCTCAACAATTACATTGTTGAATAATAAACTGAAGTGCACTAAAGGGACGCTTCCCAGTGGGGTAGCGCAACAATTGTCACGCTACCTTCAACATACACAGCACCCTGCCCACAGGGGTACCTTGGGCCTACCTTAGGGGCGACTTATATGTAAGAAAAGGGAAGATTAGGGCTTGGCAAGTGGGTGCACTTGCCAAGTCGACATGGCAGTTACAAACTGCACAGACTCTGCAGTGGCAGGTCTGAGTTACCTTTACAGGGCTACTTCTGTGAGTGGCACAGTCAGTGCTGCAGGCCCACTAGTAGCATTTGATTTAGAGGCCCTGGCACTCTCAGTGCACTGTACTAGGGACTTACTAGTAAATCAAATATGCCAATCATGGAACTACCAATCCATAACACAATTTACAACAGGAGCACTTGCACTTTAGCACTGAACAGCAGTGAGAAAGTGTGCAGAGACACTAAACCAGCAAAAACAGAGTCAAAACCGGGAGGTCATAAAGCAAAAAGACAGGGAAAACAGGCCAAAAGATGCAAGTCTAACACATGTCCCCTCCAGCTGAAAGTAGGAAGAACTACCCAACCTCCTGGGAGTTCTCTTCACTAAGGCAGAAAAACCTGGACAGACCATCAGCGTTTGCGTGTTCTGTGCCAGGGCGGTGTTCCACCGTAAAGCCCATTCCCTGTAGGGAGATGGACCATCTGAGGGGCCTGTGGTCTGTCTGAACTCGGAAGTGAGTCCCAAACAGGTAGGGTCTTAGCTTCTTTAGTGCCCAGACCACAGCAAAAGCTTTCCTTTCTATGGCACTCCACCTATGTTCCCTGGGGAGTAGTCTCCTGCTAAGGAAGACTACAGGCTGGTCTAGGCCCTCTTCGTTCAATCAATCAATCAATCAGGGAATTGTAAGCGCGCTACTCACCCGTGAGGGTCACAAGGCGCTGAGGGGGGGGTCCGCAGATCTGTTTAGCCGAAGAGCCAGGTCTTGAGGGTCTTCCTGAAGGTGTTCAGGGAGGGGGCACGTCTGATGTCTGCCAGTATCTCATTCCAGGTCTTGGCTGCAATGTGAGAGAAGGATCTTCCGCCTGCTCTGGCTCTGTGGATGCGCGGGGTTTCGGCCAGTGCGAGGTTGGAAGATCGGAGGTTTCTTTTGGGTACGTGGAAGTTGATTCTGTCGTTGAGGTATTTGGGGTCCGTTGTTGTGTAGGCATTTGTAGGCGTGAGTGAGGATTTTGAAAGTGACTCTTTTCTCCACGGGGAGCCAGTGGAGACTTCGTAGGTGTTGGCTGATGTGTTCGTGTCTGGGGATGCCGAGGACGAGTCTGGCGGCGGTGTTCTGTATTGTCTGGAGTTTGCGGAGTAGGGACTTGTTGATGCCAGCGTAGAGTGCGTTTCCATAGTCCAGTCTGCTGGTGATGAGTGCGTGGGTGACTGTCTTCCTTGAATCAGGGGGGATCCACTTGAAGGTCTTGCGGAGGATGCGGAGGGTGTTGAAGCAGCTGGAGGTGACGGCGTTGACCTGTCGGTTCATGGTGAGTGATGAGTTGAGTACGATGCCGAGGTTCTTGCAGTGGTCTGAGGCGGTAGGTGGGCTTCCGAGGGTGGTCGGCCACCAGGTGCTGTCCCATGCAGAAGGGGTGGTACAGAGGACGAGGACTTCTGTCTTCTCGGCGTTGAGCTTCAGGCAGCTGTTGGTCATCAAGACTGCGACATCTTGCATTCCTTTCTGGAAGTTGAGTTTGGCAGTGGTGGGGTCTTTGGTGAGGGAGAGGATGAGCTGGGTGTCGTCGGGGTAGGATATGATGCTGAGGCCGTGTTGTCGGACGATGGCTGGGAGGGGGGCCATGTAGATGTTGAAGAGGGTGGGGCTCAGTGATGAACCCTGTGGGACTCCGCAGGTGATTTTCGTGGGGTCGGAGAGGAAGGCAGAGTCTGATCCTTTGGCTTCTTCCGGTGAAGAATGATCGGATCCAGTCCAGGGCTGTTCCTTGTATGCCTGCATCGTGTAGTCTGGCGACTAGTGTGCGGTGGGAGACGGTGTCGAAGGCTGCTGATAAGTCGAGTAGGATGAGGGCTGCGGAATGGCCTTGGTCCAGGAGGGTGCGGATGTCGTCTGTGGCGGCGAGTAGGGCGGTCTCTGTGCTGTGGTTGCTTCGGAATCCGGATTGGGACGGGTCGAGGACGGCGTTCTTTTCAATGAATCGTGTCAGTTTCCTGTTGACTGTTTTCTCTGCAACTTTGGCTGCGAAGGGGAGGAGCGAGATGGGCCAATAGTTCTTGAGGTCGGTGGGGTCAGCTGTGGGCTTCTTGAGCAGGGGTCTGACTTCTGCGCGCTTCCAGTCGTCTGGGAAGGTGCCTGTTTTGAAGGTGGTGTTGATGGTGCGTTGTAGTTCGGGTGCGATGGCGGCCGTGGCTCTGTGGTAGATGTGAGGGGGGCAGGGGTCGGTGGGGGCCCCCGAGTGGATGCTTTTCATGGTCGAGGTGGTGTCTTCGGCTGTGATCGGTGTCCAGTTGGAGATGGTGGGCTGGCTGGTGTTTCTGGGGGGCGGGGGGCCGTCTGTGGTACCTGGTGGATGGTCGATGAAGTTGTCGTAGAGGTTTTTGATCTTGAGGTGGAAATAGGTTCCAAGCTTGTCGCAGAGGTCTTGGGATGGGGTGATGTCTGTGGCTTCGCTGCGTGGGTTGGTGAATTCTTGAATGATGCTGAATAGTTCCTTGGAGTTGGTGGAGTTGGCCAGGATTTTGTTGTGGATGAAGTTCCTCTTGGTGGCTCTGATCTGGTTGTGTAAGTCCGTCATGGCGTCCTTGTAGGTGGTGTGGTTTTTGGTTGTCTTGGTGTTTCTCCAGGCGTCTGCAGGTGCGTCTGGCTTCTTGGAGAGCGGTGGTGAACCAGGCGGCTTTCCTGGGGCGTTGTCTGTCGGGGTTGCGTAGCGGGGCGAGCTCGTCTGCGCAGTTGGAGATCCAGGTGTGGAGTTCTCTGGCTGCGTCGGGTGCCCGGGTGTGGTTGTCTCGGGTGAGGGTGGAGTTAAGTTGCTCGTCGGTAACCTTGCTCCAGTTCCTTCGAGGTGGGTGTGGGGCTGGTTTGGGTGCCTTGGGTTTGTTGATGGCGAAGTGTACGCAGTGGTGGTTGGTCCATGGCGGCTGCGTTGTGTGGCTGAATTGGACGCTGTTTCCTGCCGCGAAGATGGGGTCGAGGGTGTGTCCTGCTCTGTGGGTCGGTGTGTTGACGAGTTGTTTAAGTCCGATGCTGGCGAGGTTGTCACGAAGGATAGTGGAGTTGGGGTCGCTGGGGTTGTCGAGGTGGAAGTTCAGGTCTCCAATGAGTATGTAGTTTGTTGAGGCGATCGCGTGGGGTGCAATGAAGTCGGTGATGGTGGTGGCGAAGGGTGTTCAGGGGCCAGGGGGTCTGTAGATGAGGGTTCCTCGGAGTGTGGCTTTGGGGGTGGTCTGGAAGTGCAGGTGTTCGGCGGAGGGGAAGGTTTTGCTGGAGGTGGTGAGGCCGAGGGTGCTCTTGTGGGCGATGGCGAGGCCCCCTCCTGGGTGGTTGGGGGCGGTCTTTCCTCTGGATCTTGTATCCGTCTGGGATGGCGGTGCTGATGTCGGGGGCGGAGGATGCGTTGGTCCAGGTCTCTGTGAAGAAGGCGATGTCGGGCAAGAGAGAGTCGAGAAGGTTCCAGATTTCCATGGCGTGTTTGTGTACGGAGCGTATGTTGAGGAGGATGCATTTTAGGGTGTCACCGGTGTTGGCGTCGGCGGTGTTGGAGGCCGGGGTGGCGGTGAGGGTCTGGCGGCAATGGAGGCAGGAGAACTGGCCGTGGGTCGTGTTCAGCGAGGCCTGTTGGCATTCTCTAAGTCTTCCAGGGTTGAGTGCGAGGAGGGTGGTGGTGTCGTAGCGATGGGTAGTGGGAGGTCCAGGGTTCCTGGCGCTGGCCGCGGTCGGGTCGCGAACGGGCGCAGACGGGCTTGCCTTTGGCGCGCCTCTGGCGCGCCCGCTGTGCGATAGCGCAGCGGCCGTCATTAAGTAGGGGAGGTGGAAGGGAGGAGAGGCTGGGAGGCGGGAGCAGGGAAATTCCGGGGGGGAATTCCGGGGGGGAGGGGCTGCAGGGGCAGCAGCGGCGAAAGGCGAAAGGAACAGGCAGGCACGAGAAAATAAAAACAGTGGTGGAATTAGAGCAAGACACAGATGGGCACAATAACAGTGGCACAACAGGGAAAAATTAAGGAAAAAAAACGGCTGAGAAAGGTTACAGTGGTTGCAGGCAGTCTGGTCCCAGTTGGAGCGGGCAGCAGGCGCAGGAGCGGGCAGCAGCCTCGAACCTCCCAAGGAGGAGGTCGGGGTCTAGAGGCAGGAGACGGTACAGTGGAGCTGCGGGGAGAGAGTGGACCTAGACCGAGGGTCGGAGGTCTTACTCTCAGTTCAGTGGTGAGAGCACCACTCCCACACCATGCTCTGAAGCGTCAGTCTGTACTACGAATTCCTGGGAGAAGTCGGGTGCCTTGAGCACAGGCGCCGTGCACATGGCTGCCTTCAGGGCATTAAAAGCTTTCTGGCAGGCATCAGTCCAGATCACCTTCCTGGGCTGCTTCCTGGAAGTCCCCTCTGTTAAGGGGGCAACAATGGTGCCGTAGCCCTTAACAAATCACCTGTAGTAACCAGTGAGACCTAAAAAGGCTCTCACTTCTGTCTGGGTCTTGGGGGGCTCCCAAGCCAGAATTGTGTCAATCTTGGGCTGTTGGGGCGCCACCTGGCCACTTCCTACCTGGTGTCCCAAGTACACCACAGAGCCCTGCCCGATCTGGCACTTACTGGCCTTGACCGTGAGGGCTGCCCTCTGCAGAGCCTTCAACACTTCCCAGAGGTGCTACAAGTGCTCTTCCCAGCTGGAACTGAACACTGCAATGTCGTTCAGGTAGGCAGCACTGAAATCCTCCAGCCCAGCCAACACTTGGTTGACCAACCTCTGAAAGGTGGCAGGGGCATACTTCAATCCAAAGGGCATCACCTGGAATTGGTAATGCCCCTCTGTGGTTGAGAATGCTGACCTCTCCTTGGCCCCATCGGTTAAGGCACTTTGCCAGTACCCAGACGTCAATTCTAACGTGCTCAAGAACTTGGCAGCTCCCAACCAAACAATGAGCTAATCAGCTCAGGGGATGGGGTGTGCGTCAGTCTTGGAGATGGCATTGAGCTAACGGTAGTCCACACATAACCGCAGTTCTGGGGTGGCACTGGGTGCAGCAGCCTCTGGGACCAAGACCTCTAGGCTGTCCCAAGGACTGTTGGAGAGCTCTATCACCCCTAACGCCAACATCTTACAGACCTCCTCTTTGAATCTGGCCCTGACCCGGTCAGTCAACCTGTAAATCTTGTGTTTTACAAGAGGGCTGTCACTAGTGTCCACGTCATGGGTATACCAGTGAGTAACACCTGGGGTCAGAGAGAACAGTGTGGCAAACTGTCCCAACAACTGGTGATAGTCACCTTGCTGCTCTGGCGTCAGTGTAGGGGAGTGGATCACACCTTCCACTGACCCATCGTGCTCCTTGGTAGACAGGAGGTCAGGGAGAGGTTCACTCTCCTCTTCCACCCCATTATCTGTCGCCAAGAGCATGCTCACTCTGGACCTCTCAAAGTGAGGCTTGAGGCGGTTCACGTGGAGCACCCTCAAAGGGTTCCTGGGAGTCCACAAATTCACCAGGTAGGTGACATCACTTTTGCGCTCCACCACCTCAACAGGCCCAGTCCACTTGTCCTGCAAGGCACAAGGTTCCACTGGGGCCATGACCCACACTTTATGGCCAGGGTGAAACTCTACCTAAGTGGCATTCTGGTCGTACCAGCGTTTCATCTCCTCCTGGCTTGCTTCCATGTTCGCCTGAGTGAGTTTCCTGAAGCGGGCAGTTTGGTTCCTGAAGGCCAGCATGTAGCTAAATACATCCTGGGAGGGGGGGCGTGGCCTAGCAACATGGCCGACGGGACGTGAGCATCCTTAGCTCTCCGTCCGTCCGCCTGTAAATCCTCTATATATCCTGGATTCCCCGCAGGAAACTCTGCCTTGATGTGGAGGAAGTCCTAGGGAAGCCCCCCCTGGACCCCATCGATCGGTCCTAAGTGTGCTGAGGGCCGGCGCGCGCTCGAACTTGGAACTGCGTAGTACCTGTAGCATCGAGACGCCTCCCCGGGGTGATCGGGCCTCGCGGAGGTGAGGGCGCGGCTGGTTGGGACCCCCTCCCGCTCCTCCAGCGCGTGGACGCGCTCTCCCAAAGAATCCACATCGTGGCGTACGTCCCGCAGATCCGCCTGTAGGTCGCGCTTCATGGTGGCCAAATCATCCCTGAGGGAGTTGAAGAGGGACTCCAAAAATGCACGTCTGACCGGGGCCTCCGGACCCTCACCCCTTTCCGTTTCCTCCGCGCGCCCCGGACTTGTCTGATGCCCCGACCCCAGGTTGGACTTGAGCAGGAGCTCCTTAACCGACCGGTCCTTCCTGCTCTTGGGGGCCGCCATAGCTGCCGCGGGGGCTTGACTTGCCTTCGAGGTGGCGGCTGTGTGCGCAGTGATCCCTAATGGAGGGATCCCAAGAGAGCCCCACGGAGGTATAGTCCGCAGAAGAACCACAGCCACCTGGACTCCAGCTCGGGTTCCTCCTCGGCCACCACACGGCAAGTCACACAGCTGGGGAAGGGAATATCACTGTTGTCCTGGGTTCGGGCCCTTACTCCACACCACCCCCACGGCGGCGCTGCTTCTGCGTCTGGGGTCGTCAGGGCAGCTCTCTCCCAGCTGGGGATCCCACCGACGGCAGGGGTCAACTATAAGGCTGTGTGCCGAAGGGTTCCACGGCTCCCCTCCACCGGGGGTGACCGCGTCTGGCTATGGATGCGCACTCCGCTCCGTCCGCAGAGAGAAGCCAACCGCAATCTAATCAGGCCCCAGGGGTCGCACAACACCAGTCCAAGACCCCAGGCAGGACAGAGGAGGCCTGGCCCGCTGGCGAGAAGCCCCGACGGTGCACCGGAGGGTTCGGCTAGATTCCCTTTGGCGGCACGGCCCCCCGGGTGAGTTCCAGCGAGTCCCTCAACAAAGTCCCGGGGGCATCTCCGTACCTCCCTCCGCCAGGAACAAGGGGTGGTCGTGAGCCTGGGGGCGCTGCGATGCGCGCGGCTGGAGCAGCACCTCCTCTCCAAGCGTCAAAGCTGCGGCCTGCCAGGAAGGGCCTCACCACACCAGGCCGTCGAGGCAGGGCGGGTGTGGAGCGGCGGCCCCCTAAGGTGCACCGGGGCCGCCAAGGGCGCTCGCTCACCTCGCAGTATCTTCAAGGCCCCCAGCCAGGCCTCAGCGTCTCGGGCGCTCCCTTCCGTCGACGCCACACCAGAGTGCACACGTCCGGAAGAGCCGCCCAGTCGCCCGTCAATTGCAGGGATGGACCGCTGATCCAGCAGCCCGCGTTGGAAAGCGGGCGCCCGTCCTGGGCCGCCGAGAGAGTCGCGGCCACAGCGACAAGTCCCACGTGGCCGCAGGGGACCAGGCCCCCCAGTGCCAGCTGCGCCGGGATCTGAAGAAGTTGCCTCGGACCAGGCACACCTCCCGCAACAACAGGGAGGGTCCTGCTGTCGCTCTGCTGAGGCGACGCTGCAGAGTGGTACGCAGCGGCTGCCCCACACGCCCACCGGGGCCCACCAGGAAGCCGCAGGCTTTCGCCTCCGGCCGCCAGACACCATCAGCTCCTCGGGCGGCCCGGTCAGCGGGAAACAGCCAGGCCCGGCGCGCAGGTACAGCAATTTCGGCCTCCGCACCACCTCAGTCCGCTCCGGAGCAGGTCAGTACCGCGATCGGCACCCTCAGACCGCTGGAATCATCAGAAAGGGCCCGGTGGGACCGGAGAGCTCCGTAGAAGCGTCCTAGCAAGACACCATCTTGGCCACGCCCCGTAAAGTTCATTAGTTGGAATGTTAGGCGTTTAGGCACCTGCACTAAACGACACAGGGGCCTTTCATTTCTTAAGCGCCATGGCATAAAGATTGCTTGCCTGCAGGAGACACATTTGGATGAGGTTGGGGCAGAGCGCGGAGCCAAAAAATGGAGGTGGCAGGTGTTTCACTCGTCCTATTCTACCTATGCCAGGGGGGTGTTGATTTGGGTGGCACCTGGGGCCCCGTTCACGCTACAATATGCTGAAGCAGATGTAGAGGGTCGTTATGTGCTATTGCGGGGTAAGTTGGATAGTAAAGACATCAGTATATTAAACACCTATGCCCCTAATATCGATGACCCAAATTTCTTTGTGGCCTTATAGGATTTGATTACTGTGGATTTGGACACTCCTCTATTATGGTTGGGTGACTTTAATTGTGTGGTGGATCCGGAATTGGATAGATGCCCCCCTCAAAGGGGTACCAAGCCGCGTATGACTAAGCAGTTGCAAAAACTAATGAGCGACTTAGGCATCCGGGATGTTTGGAGGGAGCACCACCCGACTCAGAAAATGTTTACCTGTTTTACACCCACTCACAACACGCACAGTCGCTTAGATAGGGTACTAGCGACAGAGCATTGGCGTTTATGGCAGCGGAGGTTATACACCTGGTGCGTTTTTTGTCTTATCATGCACCGGTGTGTTGCGCGGTGCGTAGGCAACGGGAGAGCAGGGCCCTCACAGATGGTGGCTCCTCGCTGACATTCCGGAGGATCCGATTGGTAAGGAGGCAATCTTGAGCGCGTTAACGGAGTATGTATCCCTTAATTTGGCCACTGCTAGCACTAGAGCTCACGAGTGGGATTCGATGAAAGCTGTGGTTAGAGGGGCGGCAATGGGGCTGACATATTGCGTCCGGAGGCAATTGCTATCTGAACTGCAGGACAGGGAGAAAATGTTGGCAGAACTTCAGTCAGTATCACAAGGGCAAGGTGACTCCCAGGAACGGAAGCGTGCATTACGGGAACAGGTTGCAGACACTTGGGATAGGCTGGATAAGTATACCCTTACGAAATATCGCCAGCGGCTACATGCGGAGGGTGATAAATCTGGATGGTTATTGGCCTGGATATTGCGAAGGGAACAGTCTCCCCCCCCCCCCCATGGTTACCAGTCTTCGAGCACAGTCGGGCGAGCTGGTTTATTCTCGGGCAGCTATGCTAGAGGTATTCCGGCAACACCTGCAGACTGTGTATAGGGCAGACCCCCTGGTGGGTGCAGATCATTATGTCCCCTTTTTAGAGGGTCTACAATTGAGGCAGATATCTGATGAGGTCAAGGTGGAATTGGATGCGCAGCTTACTGAGGAGGCGATAGCCGACATACCTAGGGCCAAAGCTCCGGGAGGGGATGAACTACCCATTGAGTATTATCACGCATATTCAGCAACACTGACCCGGCCGCTATTGCAAACTTTTAATGAGTCCTTTGAGAGTGGAATATTGCCCCCTACAATGCGTGAGGGTGAAATTTGTCTGATTCCAAAGCTGGGTGGCGATGTACAGGACCCGGCGGCATACCGGCCCCTGACGATGATCAATTCGGATGTAAAAGTTTTATGTAAAGTGCTGGCCAAGCGGTTGGGTCCACATATGTCCCATCTAGTTCACGTGGACCAGTGCAGTTTCATCCCAGGCCGAAAAGTCAATGAATATAAGGAGGCTGGCGCATGTCTTGCATGAGACGCAGGGAGCCCCTGGGGAGATGGCGTTAGTGTCCATCGACCTTGAAAAGGCGTTCGACACGGTGGATTGGGGTGCTTGCTCGAAATACTTGGGAAGTTGGGGATTGGACCGCGTTTTCGCAGATGGGATAAAATACTATATACAAACCCGGCTATATGTGTGCGAATGGGTCAAACTAGATCGGCGCAGTGGTTGTTGGGGCGGGGCACGCGACAGGGGTGGCCACTGTCGCCGCTGCTGTTTGCTCTGGCCATTGAGCCTATGGCAATATGGGCAAGACAGGAATTGGGCCGCTGGGGCATACAAATTGGGCAGAGTACGCATCTTATCTCACTTTATGCGGACGATGCATTGTTTTATGTTACATCCCTGCGTGAAGCAATTCCACACCTGCTCAGGCTGATGGATAGGTTCGCGACTTACTCAAGACTGCACATAAATAGACGTAAATCCTTGGCGTTCCCTCTAGCAGGACTGCGAGATAAGGAAGCGGAAGACCTGCCTAATCTGGGATTGAGATGGGAGATGGATCACTTTAGATATCTAGAGGTGCAGGTGGCTCATGGGGACGCTAGGGTGCTCCAGCTGAACATGAGCAGGGTGGTGGAGTCGCTGAGGCACTCTGTAGAGTTCTGGAATACGCTGCTGCTGTCCTTAATGGGAAGAATGGGAGTGGCAAAGATGGTGATGCTGCCGAGATGCCTATATGCTTTGCAGAACGCACTGTGCCCGATTCCTGTGAAAGTGTTTCGACAACTGAATTCACTACTGGTGACCCTGTTGTCAGGGACTGTCCGGGACTATGTCGGGAACACAGTCAGGGACTTGGGCAAGGACTGGGAACAGGGTAGAAAACGTACACAGGGAGGAGTACAGCGCTGCCCAGGATCACACAGGAAGTCAGAGGAGAAAAGGGATCCAAAGGGGAAGCCTGTACAAAGGAACAAGATGGCTAAGACTCAGAAAGGAAGGGCACTCACAAGGCAATTTAGCATTCAGACTAACTACACCCAGGACGGACGTGCAAGACATATATATAATACAACATTAACAATAAAGGGAATGTGGGGTAAAGCACTCGGGAGCTCCACACGGTAAGACTGAAGCTCAGTAAGTTCCTCACCCACAATTGCTGTTACAGATACTGACTGAAAATACCCACATATAGGATATGTATGCAAAGGCAGGGTCTGTGGAGCTTATACCAATGGTGATGTTATAACAGTAACTCAAAGACAATACTCACAGTGAACAAGAAACACCACCTAGGTAGTCAGCTGTGCCCACGGATCCTGGCGATCAAACAGGAACACGCAAGGCAGTAACAGCAAAGGGATAGAACTAAACACAAGCACAATAGACAAGGAGCTAGCAAGGAGGAGTGCTTAACAGGAAAGGAAGGAAATCACAGGGCACACTTGGCAGAATGCAGGTAACAAACATACAAGGAAACAGAAGCAAGACAGCAGGAATAGAAAGACAGCAAACTAGAACTGGAGCCAAGGAAATGGGAAGAAAGGCAGGGACTGGAAAAGGATATACAGAAGAAGAGGCTACAAGGGTATACTAGAATAGTACAGGTTCAGGAATCAAGAAAACAAAGTAGCATAGAAGGCAGTGCTGGGGCAGGAACAAGAATTGAGCAAAATCTCAGGAGTCAAAGTAGCACTGCAGGTAGTGCTAGTTCAGGAGAAGGGAAACTGCTGCAGGTCAGGAACAAGGAATGCTAAGGCTCAGGAGTCAAGGTAGCACTGCAGGCAGTGCTAGTTCAGGAACAAGGGAAACTGCTGCAGTTCAGGAGCAAGGAATGCTAAGGCTCAGGAGTCAAGGTAGCACTGCAGGCAGTACTGGTTCAAGGAAACAGGAAATAGCTACAGCTCAGGAAACAAGGAGTCAAGAGAGCACTGCAAGCAGTGCAAATCAGGAACAAGAAATAGCTGAAGCCCAGGAACAGGAATAAAGAATAACTATAGCTCAGGAACTCAGGAAACAAGGTAGCACTGCAGGCAGTGCTAAGTCAGGCACAAGGAATAGCTATAGCTCAGGAACTCCGGAAACAAGGTAGCACTGCAGGCAGTGCTAATTCAGGCACAAGGAATGGATATAGCTCAGGAATCAAGGAACAACGATTAACTATAGCTCAGGAATCAAGGAATATCAAAAGCTCAGGAAACACTGGAAACAAGGGTATCAAAAGCTCAGGAAACACTGGAAACAAGGATCGACCTCACCGGTATACAGCTACAATGACCAACACTGGGCTGAAGGGAGCTGGGGCTTAAAAGAGCTCACAGTAATCACATGCATCAGGTGTGAGCAGGCTAGCAGCAGCCAGCCACAGGTGAACTGAATTCCTCCACCCATCCTTGGCCTGCAGGGGTGGAGACAAAGCAGTGAGCAGGGGATTCTGGGTAATGGAGTTTCAGGCATGAGCAGGATGGCTTCCACAAAACCCGGCATGGATTGGGAATGGATGTCAATTCCCAAATAGTGTCCAAATGGCTGGAAGTCAGTATGTACATGAAGAGGAGGGTCTAGAAGCTTGTTATGACACTGGAGAGTCCCACAGTTCAGCCCCCTGGTGGTGGACACGAAAATGCAGGGAGCAAGTCGTGACACCTGTTTTGGGCAGGAAAGCGTTGTAGAGTTGCACTGCAGGTGCTCCAGAAACGGTATGAGGAGGGTGGTCTTGGAGTACCCTGATTTGATCTTTAATATTATGCGGCGCACCTTCAGTATGCGGTGCAGTGGCTGGATGAGGGGGACCATTGGGAAAAGCGTTTGTTAGCTGGGCGAGTGCAGTCAGAGGATCTCCCTACGCTCTTGATGGAGGGTGCGGGGGTGAGCGCGGAGGTGCCATATATTGTTAGACAAACGGCCTATATATGGCAGAAATTCGTGGAACGAGTGCTGGGGCGGGTTCCCTTTCACCCGGAATTATCAGTTTGGCAGTTGGTCCCTGTGCGCAGGATGGCGGAAAACATGTCTTCCAGGCATGGACCGAGGGCGGCTGCAGGGTGTTGGCTGATCTATATAGAAATGATATCTACCTTACATTTCAGCAGGCATGTGAAGGGTTTGGTTTGGGACAGGGGCAATACCTACAATATGCTGGTCTAAAGGAAGTGGCCAAGATGACATGGCCCACATATCAGGGTATGCCCCGGACCACTGAGACCTTGGACATTTTGTTAACGTGTGGAGGGGGGCGTAGTTTGGTGTCTTTGTTGTATAAGGCTATGAGGGCGGACTCGGGGTCTTTGGCGCTTAGGGCATGGGATGTTTGGAATGAAGATTTACATGCACCGTTACTGGAGAGGGAGTGGGTCAGAGTATGTACACTAACACGCAAGGTGTCCTGCAATGCCCGGTTGAAGTGCTGCACTATAACTTCCTGCAACGGGTGTATATGACCCCGGTGAGGCTCCATCGTATTGATGCCTCCCGTTCACATGAATGTCCTAGATGTCATGGAGCCCATGCTGGGTTCATGCATTTGGCGTGGGAATGCCCGGAAGTGTATCAGTATTGGCTTGAGGTAGTGGCACGGCTCCGTGGAAGGGTAGGAATAGCGTTGGAGGCTAAGCCTGAGCAGTGCCGTCTAGGGCTGGTGCCGCACCGCAAGAAGAGGAAAATGGCCAATAAGTTATTGCAGCTGGCGCTGGTATTAGCTAAACGGAGGGTTGCCATCTGCTGGATGGGTGAGCGGGCTCTCTCTTTTGCAAATTGGATGAGAGACGTGGGGGAGTGGTCGCTGGCGGAGGAACTACACATGAAAGCCAGGGAAGGACAGAAAGTGATCAGACTGCTGAGACTGATGGTGATGATAGTATGTAAACGCAGGTGCGTGTGTCTCCCTAACTGTATATGATGCTGTGTCTACTACTAAGCCATGAAAAATGTAAAGTGTATTCACCTGTGCCATGTGTCCAGGGCTCTAATATGTGTAACGTAAAAAAGTCAATGGATATTGTCTCGAAGGATTCTGTATATGACCGCTCAGTTTGTGGTGAAAAGTTACAAATAAAGTTTTAAAAAAAAACATCCTGGGAGCTGCCTCCCAGTCTTCCTTGACCAAACTAAGCGGTCCTCCAACAGGGTGCCCATATAGAAGCTCTAAGGGACTGAACCCTAGAGGCTTCTGTGGTACCTCCCTGTATGCAAAGAAAAGGCATGGCAAGAGGACGTCCCACTTACACCTCATGGGTTCTGTTAGACCCTTGATCATGCCCTTCAAGGTTTGGTTGAATCTCTCCACCAAACCGTTACCTTGTGGGTGGTAAGGGGTGGTGAACTTGTAGGTTACACTACACTCCTTCCACAGGGATGTCATAAACTTAGATATGAAATTGGTCCCACGGTCAGAAACCACCTTTCTGGGGAAACCCATGAGGGGAAAGATCCCCATTAACCCCCGGACCACCATTGGCGCCGTCGATGTCCTGAGAGGGATTGCCTCCGGGTACGGGGTGGCATGGTCCACCAAGACCAGGATGTACCTGTTGGCCATGGCTGTCTTGGGATCCAGTGGCCCCACATTGTGCATCCCCCTCCCCCTTTCAAAAGGGGTTCCAACAACTGGAAAAGGTTGGAGAGGAACTTTACCTTTCCTCCCACTCTTACCGCTTGCCTGGCAAGTTTGGCAAGACCTGCAATGTCCATCTGACTGCCTTCGCATTTGAGGCCAAAAGAAGTGGGTGACAAGCCTGTCAAAGGTTTTGTCTTGCCCCAAATGTCCTGCCAAAGGCACGTCGTGAGCCAGACCCAGTAGGAAGGTCCTGAAGCGCTGGGGTACCACCAGCACACGGGCTGACCCAGGCCCAGCGACCTTAGGCTCGCTGTACAGGAGACCATTCTCCCAGTAGATCCAGTGTGATCCAGACTGATCACCAGCTGCTTGGTTTGCAGCCTGCTGCCGCAAACCCTACAGAGAAGGGCATTCTTTCTGCTCCCTGCAGAACTCCTCCCTGGTGGGACCACCTTCATGGTGCCAATGGGTCAGCTAAGATAAGTCCCCCAGTTTGGCTACCTGCTCCCCTGTAGGTACCGGGCAATCCCGTCAAGATAAGCCGCCTCCCAGACCGGGGGAACCTTAGGGGCGGGTTTCCCGCAGCCCCTGCCCTTTCTCTTGGCAGGAACCTGGGCCAATGTTTCAGGCTCCAGGTCCTTCTGATCACCCTTTCTGGCCGCCATTGACCAAGTGGTCACGCATGGCCACTCTGGCAACCCAAGCATCTCCAAGTGAGACCTGAGCTCAACATCCTTCCACAAGGACCGCTCAAGGTTGTTCACTAGCAGACAATCTACAGGCATGGTAGGGCTCACAACCACACTCAAGAGACCTGAGACCCCCCCCATTCAAAGGGAACCTGCGCCACCATACACTGGCGCTCTGAGTTGTCCACAGCAACTACTTGGTGGAATGCCCCGGGGACTACTTGCTCCTCAGAGACCGGGTGATACTGGACTGAGGTCACACTGGCTCCAGTATCTCTGAGAGCCTCTACCCTTTTCCCATTAATGGTCACCCAGGCGCTGTATTTCTTAGTGTTAGCAGGCACCTGGGTTCCTGAGACCATCTCACTGTGAGATGAGGGTAAATTCTGCGGGATCCCCACCCTCCTGTTGGCACCCCTCCTCCCCAAGTGCTACACTAGCCAACACCTTGGTCTGCCCACCGGTGGGTGGCTGGTCCCTCTTGGGGCATTTGGGATCCCCCCTTATGTGACCCACCTGCTTACAGGCAAAGCACATCCGGGGGCCTGTCTCTGGAGGCTTTCCTGAAGAGACCCCTTGTTTCTTATCTCCTGGGGGATGGGAACCTTTACCCTGGGTATTAGTTTGGGGCCCTTTAGGGAACTCCTGCACTTTACCCCCCCCCCCACACACTTTTTTGCTGGGGACCCTGCCCACCTTTGACTGAGTCTCTCCCAAACACTTTCTTGTGGACCCTGGTACTCACCCAGTGGTGAGGTCAGTCAGCTTACTATCAACCAAGTGCTGGCGGAGCTCTGCCAAACATAGACTAGACAAGTGCTCCCATGCAATCAAATTGTAGAGCCCCTGAAAATATGTCACATTACTGCCTTTCACCCAGCCATCCAGTGACCTGCAGAAAGTATCCACACATTCCAACCAAGTGTTGGCATCAGTTTTCTTACTGGACCTAAACTGATCCCTGTACTTTCAGGAGTAAGACCATACCTGGTGAGAAGGGCCTCCTTCATGTCAGCATAGGTGAGGATACACCCCTTACCCAAAGCCACTAAAGTATCCCTTGCTTCTTCGGGGAAAAGAGGCCAGAACCATGCCCCCAATTCTTCTCATGGACTCCATTCATGTGTATAGATGCCTCATAACCCTGAAACCACCTTTGTATGTCATCCCCCTTCTTGAATTCCTTGCCTACATTCTTGGGGATGTGCACAATTCTATCTGACTGCACTGATGAATTACTGTCACCATCAGTGCTGGATTTGCTCTTCAATTCCAGCTCCTTGAGCCAACGCTCATGGCCTAATACCATCCTCTGTGATTCCATCTTGAGCCTCTCAAGCTCTATCTCATGCCTCCTAGCTTCCCTTCTGTCCTCCAGCTCCTCTGGGGACAAACCACTGCTACCTGGCCTGGAGGGACCCCCCCCCCTCACAACAGTACATCCACCCTAGGAATAGGCTCTTCCGCTTCCCCACTAAGATCTCCAGACTGCCCACTGGCCTGTCTGGCTGCTACCCAGGCCCTTAAAGGAAAACGGGATGCATTTAAAAAAGAAAAAAATGAAACGTTTTCATTTCATTTTTTAAGGGCAGGTAGTGCATTTGCAAAGGGGAAGGGGTCCCTGGGGACCCCTTCCCTTTTGCGAGTGCATTACCACCCTCTTGAAGAGGGTGGTAATTTGCAAGTGTTTTGCGACCGCAATTGCGGTCACAAAACATTCATACATGGGCTTGCACTCGCTATTAGGAAGGGAACGCCCTTCCTAATAGCGAGTCACAAAACCTATTTAGCGAGTCGCAAATAAATTGCGACTTGCTAAATAGGCTTTGTACATGGCCCATGCTGTTTTTGCATGCGCAAACGGGTTCGCAAACCCGTTTGCGCATGCTAAAACGGTCGTACATCTGGCCCTTACACTCTTAAAGTAACCCCTGCTCACCCCCTTGGTAGCTTGGCACGAGCAGTCAGGCTTATCTCAGAACCAGTGTGTAAAACATTTGCACATAACCAACAGTAATACAGTGAAGGCACTACAAAAGGACACCACACCAGTTTAGAAAAATATCCAATATTTTTATATATCTAAAACAAGACCAAAAACGATAAATATCCACCATACAGTTCTCAGAAATTTTCAGTAATCAAAATAGACTTAAAATGCAGTTCCTTGAAGTCGATAGCTCCGTCTGCGGCTATCAGGCGTCGTAAACAACAAATCCAAACAGTTCTGGCAAGTGCAAACACAAGTCCTATCATCACCGCTGACAACCAATGTTAGAAATGGGGGTCTCTAGTTGGCAATGGTTTGCACCTTTGTCCAAGTAGGGACCCTTCTTCCTAGTCAGGATAAGGGACTTAGGGCCAGATGTACGCCGCGCAAATTGCGAGTTTTTTGCGACTCGCAATTTGCGAGCGCTATTTTGGGTGTACAACAGTGTGTATCACACTGTTTGCGATTTCAATGGGGTCGCAAATTGAGAGGCTCATGAATATGAATGAGCCTCTTGCAATTTGCGACCCCATTGGGAATGGCAGGCCCTCCCAGGTATGGTGGCCTGCTGGGCTCAGCAGACCACCATGTCTGGGACTGCTTTTAAATAAAGCAGTTTTTTAAAAAATGCAGCCCGTTTTCCTTAAAGGAAAACGGGATGCATTTAAAAAGAAAAAAATGAAACGTTTTCGTTTCATTTTTTAAGGGCAGGTAGTGGTCCCTGGGACCACTGCCTGCCCTTAACAAATATTTTTCCCTGCATTTGCAAAGGGGAAGGGGTCCCCTGGGGACCCCTTCCCTTTTGCGAGTGCATTACCACCCTCTTGAAGAGGGTGGTAATTTGCGAGTGTTTTGCGACCGCAATTGCGGTCGCAAAACATTCATACATGGGCTTGCGCTCGCTATTAGGAAGGGAAGCCCCTTCCTAATAGCGAGTCGCAAAACCTATTTAGTGAGTCGCAAATAAATTGCGACTTGCTAAATAGGCTTTGTACATGGCCCATGCTGTTTTTGCATGCGCAAACGGGTTCGCAAACCCGTTTGCGCATGCAAAAACGGTCGTACATCTGGCCCTTACACTCTTAAGGTAACCCCTGCTCACCCCTTTGGTAGCTTGGCACGAGCAGTCAGGCTTATCTCAGAACCAGTGTGTAAAACATTTGCACATAACCAACAGTAATACAGTGAAGGCACTACAAAAGGACACCACACCAGTTTAGAAAAATATCCAATATTTTTATATATCTAAAACAAGACCAAAAACGATAAATATCCACCATACAGTTCTCAGAAATCTTCAGTAATCAAAATAGACTTAAAATGCAGTTCCTTGAAGTCGATAGCTCTGTCTGCGGCTATCACGGCGTCGTAAACAACAAATCCAAACAGTTCTGGCTAACCACGGTGTCGGGAAGACCTGCAAGACAGTACCTTTAAGAAATGCAGGGTATCAGCGACCTCTCAAGAGCTCTGAAGAGCCAGCGTCCGCAGGCGTCAGTTTTGGAGGTCGGTGCAGGAGTCGTCGGGCCCTTGAAGTCACACGCGTTGCAGATTGAACTCCTCGCGGTTGAAGTCGGGAGCGCCGGCGTTGGCAGGCGTCGGGGCTGCGGTGCGAAGTGCAGCGGTGCGGCGTGTGGTGCCTTCACGTCGCGGTGCAGGCAGTGGCTTGGTGACGGTCGTCTAGCGGCGTCGGTGAGACCAGGGCTTTGGTGCGAAGTGATGCGGTGCTCGTCATGGTGCTGGCAGGTCACGGTGCAAACAGGGTCGTCGTCGTTGCTGAAGCGCTGTCGTCAGCTGATGAACTGGAATCGATGTGCCGGCGTTGGTGGGCCAAGCCTGCAATGCGGGATGAGGACGGTGCCTCGTGTAACTTACGAGCGGTGCCCTCGAACCACGGTGCAAGCAGTGGGGTTGATGTCGGCGTGGAGCGGCGTCGTCGGTGACACCAGGGCGGCGGCGTGAAGCGAGGAGGTGTGGAGTGCGATGCCCACAGGTCGCGGTGCAAGCAGTGGTTCGATGGTGGCGTCGGGTGGCGTAGTCGGTGAGACCAGGGTTGTGGTGCAAAGTGCGGCGGTGCCTCCTGCAGTGCCTTCAGGACAGTCGGCAGTGGTGTCTTTGACGGCGTCGGGTTGCTTTTTCTTCTGTTGCAGCACAAAACACATAGTCCTCAGTACTGGTAACAGATGAACTTGAAGTCTTTGCTGTTCCTGAGACTTCTTGAACAGGGGGCAAGCTCTACCTCAAGCCATTGGAGAAACTCACAAATAGAGTTGCAGAAAGTTCAGTCCGGTCCTTTCACTGCCCAAGACAAAAGAAGCCACTGCAGGCCAACACAGCAAAGCACACAGCAAAGTGGTAGTCCCTCCTCACAACTTCTCCAGTTTTTCATCTTGGCAGTCTTCTTGGTTCCAAAAGAGTTCTAAAGTTCTGGGGTTTGCGCCCCAATACTTATACTCAAAACTCCTTTGTTCTCTCAGATAGAGAGTGTCTGTGCTTAGTCCAAACCAGTTTGGTCCTCTCTGGCCCAGCTTCCCATCAGGAGGCGGAGACAGCATTGTCTACAGCAGACCAGGCCCATTCAGGTGTGTTAGACCTGGCACCATTGGCGTGGGTCTCCCTTCCATTTTTCGCTGTTGTCCCCCTGTTTTTGCTGGTATTAGATGCTCTGGGCGCTGTGCCACTGCCCTTCAGTGCCACAGCGCGAATGCTCCCTGTGTAAAGATGACATGTGAATTGGTATATCCATGATTGGCTTATTTGGTTTACCTGTTAGTCCCTAGTAGCGTGGCCTGTGTGTGCCCAGGGCTGGTAAACCAAATGCTGCTGGTGGGCCTGCAGCGCCGGTTTGCGCCACCCACAGAAGCAGCTTGTAAATGAGGTCTCAGACCTGCCACTGCAGAGTCTGTGTGCAGTCCAGAACTGCCATCTTGGCTGTGAAGTGCACCCACTTCCCAGCCCCTGAATCTTCCCTTGGCATCATGTAAGTCACCCCTATGGTAGGGTGCATTGTATGTGTAAGGTAGGACATACCTTGGTGTGTGTAGCATGTCCTGGTAGTGAATTACACCCAATTTCTGTTTTTCACTACTGTAAGGCTACCTGTTCCCCATAGGCCAGAATGGGCAGTTTGACTATTACATGCTATAGTCCTAACTGACCCCAGGAACATGGTAGAAAAACGAATTTAGTATGCCTGAGCTCAGAATATGAAAATACATCTTTTAGGAAAGGTTATTTTTATATTCTGTGTTTGAAAATACCACTTTTAGAAAGTAGGTATTTTCTTGCCTAAGCCTTCCAGTGTGCTCTGCTGTTATGTGTATTGGCTGTCTGGTTTTGGAGGGACAGGGCAGGCTGAGTCAGACCTGGGTTGAATAGAGAGATCTGCATTTGGAGTATGGGGAGGGGTAGTTCCTTGTCCTGAATAGGGCTGTGCCTGGCAAGGTGAATGATGGCTCCACCTCCCACTGTGCGTCTGATAGCAGACCCCCTCTTCCTGAAAGGAAGGATGCAGCCTGGTAAACAAAGTGCTCCAGGACTGACCAGAACTGGTTCTGGCTAGGCTCAGTGACTTGTAGCTTTTGAGAACAAAGACTTTTGGGGTATAAATATCTGTGCTGAAACCCCTACAAAGTGTGTTGCTCCTGGATATCAAGACGAACCTCTGTCCGTGTAACTGAAGGAATCTGCAGGAGGTGACTATCCTTGTGCTTGTGTGCTGTTTCTTGGATTGGCCTGCAGTGGTTACCATTGGACTTGGAAGAAGAGGGAAAAGGACTTTGAGAGAACTTTTATTAATCTTGCTAAAGCAAATCACCCAAGGGCTAGGAGAGAGCTAGCCTCCTGTTGAAGTCTCAGGCACATCAGACTTCACCACCAGCCTCCTGATTCCTCCCAGCGAGGATTTCTATCTGCAGGTGAGGCTCCTGTGAGTTCCAGGGCCTCTAGTTCTACTACAGAGAAGAGAGTGCTGAAATCGTCGCTAACGCACGTTTGCGAGCCGCCGCAGCCGAAAGCGCCCGAAAAATCATCGCGCTGCTGCCGCCGAGTGCTCGCAACCAAAGATCGAGTCATCGCACCGAGATCATCGCTTCACGACATCGCAGCGCGGACGCCGAGCGTCCGCCGCTTTCATCGCATCGCATCAGGATCGTCGCTCTCTCGCGGAGCGCCATTTCTTCGCATCGCAACCCGATCGCACACGCAACAGGATCGTCGCCTTGTCTCCTCCCTTGCGGCAAGGAGTCATCGCACCAGCGGTCTAGCGTGCAAAAGTTTGTCGCATCGTCTCCACACGCAGCAGCAGATCGGCGCATCATCCTCCCTCACGGCAAGGATTTAACGCATCGCCGGCCTCGCGTGCAGAAATTCATCGCTACAGCTCCTTTGCGACAATTTGTTGACTTTGCTACGAAATCCAGGTACTTTGTAAGTAAAAGGGTCGCAGAGACCACTGCTTTGAACTGAACTCCTCTTTGCGCACTTGAACTATTTTTGCAGCATTCCAAGAGTGATCCTATTTGACAGTATTGTGGCTTTTTATCGTTATTGGTCTTGTGTTAAGTCTATATATAAAGATACTTATTTTTTATAACTACTTGTGTGGTGTCCCTTTGTAGTGTTCCTCACTGTGTTACTGTGTATGGTCATAAATGCTTCACACACTGCCTCTGAGATAAGCCTAGCTGCTCGTGCTACGTTACCACAGGGTTGAGCAGGGGTTATCAAAGGGTGTGGCTCTCTTACCCTGACTTAGGAAGAAGGGTCCCTACTTGGACAGTGGCCAGCCACTGCCAACGAGAGACCCCCATTTCTAACAAGGTGCAAGGAAATCTCCTCCCACTACTCTAAATGCAGCCCAGGTCTATTCAGCCCAGCCCTGACTCATCCAGGAAAGGCAGGACACACCTCGACCCCTCCAGTGGCTGTCTGAAGAGAATGCACATCACCAGCCCCTGTCACTCCAAAGCCAGACAGTCAATCCACAAACCCAGTAGAGGAACACAGAATGGCTAAGCAAGAAAATACCTACTTTCTAAAAGTGGTATTTTCAAACACAGAACATAAAAATTATCTTTACTAAAAGATGCATTTATACATTCTGAGTCCAGGCATACTAAACTCCATTTCCCTATCTTGTCCCAATGGGAAGTTATGCTTATAAGAAGTTATAAGCAAAACTCCCATTCTACCCTATGGGGCAGTTAGCCTTTCATAGTGAAAAACAAAATGCACTGTAATTCACTACCAGGACATGCCAGACACACCAGTACATATCTTACCTTCAACATACACAGCACCCTGCCCAAAGGGGTACCTTGGGCCTACCTTAGGGCGACTTATATGTAAGAAAAGGCAAGATTAGGGCTTGGCAAGTGGGTGCTCTTGCCAAGTCGACATGGCAGTTACAAACTGTGCACAGAATCTGCAGTGGCAGGTCTGAGTTACCTTTACAGGGCTACTTCTGGGGGTGGCACAATCAGTGCTGCAGGCCCACTAGTAGCATTTGATTTACAGGCCCTGGCACTCTCAGTGCACTGTACTAGGGACCTACTAGTAAATCAAATATACCAATCATGGAAACACCAATCCATAACACAATTTACAACAGGAGCACTTGCACTTTAACACTGAACAGCAGTGAGAAAGTGCGCAGAGACACTAAACCAGCAAAAACAGAGTCAAAACCGGGAGGTCAGAAAGCAAAAAGACAGGAGAAACACGCCAAAAGATGCCAAGTCTAACACCCTAGGAAAGTGAAGATAACGGCTACCTAATGAAATAGATTTATAGGGATTATTGCTGCTTACAGTAGATGCCACTATGTTACATGAACTGATTACTTTTAACTTTACCTTATCTGGTTTTATTGCTCAAGACCCACAATACAATAATGGTGCTATGTAAACTGTTAAAGAAATATCTTGTTGCCTCCTGATTTTGGTGCATCCTTGAGGATCTGGGGACTTGCAGATCGAGGTCAAAGGCTGTGAGAGTCTGTGAAATCCAGCTGAGGTTCTTTGAGGACTAGCCGAGAGAATATGAGGGAAGTTAAGGGAATCTAAAGGGTTTTTTAAGGATGCCTCTGGAAGCCTGCCTCTGGTGTGGACTGAATACCAGTAAAAGGGTTTGATAGACTCTAAGCATTGGTGGAGTGGGCATGAGCGCTGACAGATTGGCATGAGGGCCGGCTGAGGGTGCATGAAGGCCAGCTGATGGTCTTTTAGGAGTAGGCTTAGGACCTTCTTAGGATATTTTACAGTCAGTGGGTAAGCTTTTAGGAGCAGATGATAAAATGTTAGTGCTAGTTGAGGTAATGTAAGGACAAGCCAAGAACTCTTGAAAGCCAACTGACTGTAGGAGGGAAAGTTGAGGATCAGCAAGCTGAGGGTTGTCATGACAGGCTCCATTCCAAAAGGCCTCAGTGGCCAGCTGAGGAGCTATCAGGGGTAGTATAAGGGCTCTGAGAGGCAGGTTCACCAGCAAAGGGGATGTGCAGCAAGACAGCAGCACAGGGAGACTGTGAGCTGTCAGGGAGTGGGGGTTTGAAAGCCATGACAAGGAATCTTGAGGGTCATGGAGTAGCAGATGGCCTTCGTGGGCCTCCTGAAGGGGCTTTAGGGTCTGTGATGAATGGCTAATGATCACAGAAGGTTGATGATTACAGACTGCACCAGATTGATAATCAATGGCCAGAGCCTCTCCAACTGTTTGAGGAGTATTCTGGTGTAGATTTTAACATCCTTATTCAGTGCAGCTACAGATCTATAAGAAATACATAATTCCGGATTCTTGTTACATCTGAGAATTAAAGCTGTATCGGATTCCCTCATAGATTTGGTTATTTTGCCTAAGTCTTGAAAAAAATTAAATAATTGGGTTAGAGGTTTAGCTAGCAGATCCTGGAATGATTTGTAAAAAGTGGCTGTGAAGCCATCTGGCCCAGCAGCTTCATTACTTGGAAGTGTCTTTACTGCTGCCAAGACTTCTTGTAGCATTATTGGAGACTCTAGGTAGCTCCAACAAATCCTGGGGAATGGTATTAAAGGTTGTATTCTGCCAATAAGCCATTTGTTCTGATTCAGACGTATGCTCTGTGGTGTAAAGTGCAAGGAAATAATCATGGTGTGACACTTCTTAAAACAGGACTTGAACTTAGGATGGCCTTATCAACTGTCCAGTATACATTCCAATTCCCCTTACATTCCAGCATAGAACTCCCTTCACATTCTGACCTGTCATGCCTCACATCACATCATTACATATGGAATACCTTACTGATTTCCCCTGTTTCTGTGGAGATTGTATTGCTTGAATATTATTCCTATTCTGGTGCAATTTTATTTTATAATCCAGAAGCCTGTCTGCCTTATACCATTTTTCCTAGTATTGTTGTTGCATTTGTATTTTCTAGCAGTTTCCCATGGATAATTTGTCCCAGGTACCCCCTTGCTTTTTGAAGCTCTCTATACATTCTTCGAGAGCCCATTTCTTGGCGTTTCGTTTCTTTGCGTTCCCTACTCCGTCTAAACCTTTTCATAATAATGTCTGTACCACTGTTCTCAAAACGCCACTTTGTTCATGTGCCATTCTCTGACAGCGGGCATGATCAGATAAAACCTGTGTCCCTATTTGGCGCTGAGGAAATCTTCCCATATGTATTTTTTGTGTACAGTCCTTGAAGAGGTCCTATGCACACTGGAAAAAAATATGAAATCCTTCTCTTGAGGATGCTGAGCACTCCAAATATCAGTAAGGTCAAGACTTCTAATGCCATTGAGTAAGGGACCTGGTGTACTAATTCCTCCGTATCTCATATGAGATCGGACCAATGTAGGATCTGGGATTGCAATAAAAACCCCCACTAAAAGTAGGATACCTTCTGTCAATTTGGCCAATATTTCTAAAAGGGAAGTATAGAATCGGGATTTCTGTTCTATAGTACTATATATAAATGCCATCAATCAATCAATCAATCAGGGAATTGTAAGCGCGCTACTCACCCGTGAGGGTCTCAAGGCGCTGGGGGGGGGAGGGGTCCGCAGATCTGTTTAGCCAAAGAGCCAGGTCTTGAGGGTCTTCCTGAAGGTGTTCAGGAAGGGGGCGCGTCTGATGTCTGCCGGTAGCTCGTTCCAGGTCTTGGCTGCAATGTGAGAGAAGGATCTTCTGCCTGCTCTGGCTCTGTGGATGCGCGGGGTTTCGGCCAGTGCGAGGTTGGAAGATCAGAGGTTTCTTTTGGGTACGTGGAAGTTGATTCTGTCGTTGAGGTATTTGGGTCCGTTGTTGTGTAGGCATTTGTAGGCGTGGTCATTTGAGTATGCTCTAGGTGACCCTTAAGTTCTTTGTCTATTTGGGTAGAGATGGCACGGAACCTCAGCCATTGCAGAACTAATTGTGGAGCTCACCTGGTGTTTCCGCAGGGACGAGGTGGACGAACAGATGCTGGGTCCCAACTTACCTCACCCACCACTTCAGCCCAACACCGTTAAAGCCAAAGAGGTGAAAGTGGGGAAGAGGGGAAACAAAACAAGAAAAAGGAAAATGAGTAGAACACAATGGTACTTCTGGCGCGATGTTCGAATGGGTTTGATTGCATATACCTCCTAATGGATGAAAAATGATATGTGGTAAGTACTGATCATACATAATACGATAGCAATGTTAATAAGGACGTAAGATATATGTAGGCGGGATATACCTGATGGACATCCCTCTTCCGAATTAATGAAGATATGGACGTGTAGGAAGTAAAGTTAGAACTGATGTGTCTATAAGAAACAAGTACTACATATTAACATTAGGACTGCAGAATTAAGCATTCAATCATGACAAGAGTGAACAGTACTAACCTTAACGAGGACCACCATCAGGTTCCACAAGACCCAAAAAATAACTCAATCCTGAATTACTAGGAATTTTTTTTTTTTTTAATTTGCTAGTCAGGATAAAAGTTTAAACGAATTTACACAAAAAGGGGTGCAGGGTCTGAATTAGGATAAACTATCCTTAGATTTCACAAATGATAACCAATGCCACTTTCTTATTCAACAGCATAAGAAGCAGAAGAAAACTCCAGGAGAAATCATAAACTTCACTCCACGTGGATTGTAGAGAATCAGATAAGTACTACTATATTGAAGTCAGATTATTTAATCCTACCGTGAGATTGAGGACTAGGATTCTTTCAGTAAACTCTCACGGTTTCTTCCGCATATGAACGACTCTGCGCAGAGAGAAAGAGCTGGCCAGGAGAGAACCGAAGGAGACTGAAGCAGCCTTTGAGGAAAGGAGACTGAAGCTGCCGGCGAAGAATTACCCAACCAACTGCTGACTGCTGCCCCCGGATGAAGAGCTGTGACCCGTAAGAGAAAGGGTCAAGAAGCTGCAACGAGAACGCGTCGGAGACGTCACTGCGACCCGACGCGTAACTGCAGAGGGATACAGGTAAGTGCCGGGAAGTTCGGGATTGCGGGAGGGCTTGGTGGGAATCCGTGACGTAACGCGAAGCGCGTTCCAGTCACAGGGCACCTCCTTTATTGGCCCTAAGCACCGCCTGTGTCCGCTGATGTCCGTCGGCAGGCCGTGCGGCCATGACAAAAATGGCTACACCCTGGGTCTTCGTAGGACCTGGCGCAGGATCATGCGCCAGGTCCTCACGAGACCCAGGGTGTAGCCATTTTGTCATGGCCGCACGGCCTGCCGACGGTCATCGGCGGATATCGGGCGGCGCTTAGGGCCAATAAAGGAGGTGCCCTAGACTGGACGCGCTTCGTGTTACGTCACGGATTCCCACCAAGCCTCCGCAATCGAACTTCCGGCACTACCTGTACCCCTCTGCAGTTACGCGTCGGGTCGCAGTGACGTCTCCGACGCGTTCTCGTTGCAGCTTCTTGACCCTTTCTCTTACGGGTATAATGAGGTGTAGAGTCTATGAATATCATCCCACCTCAGATGAGTTTCTTGCAAAAAAGCGATAGCTATCTCTTTAAAGTGTAACCATTTCAACAACATTTTACGTTTAAGTGGTGAGTTTAAACTTCGCATGTTAAGCGTTAGAACGTTAAGTGGGAGTCCTTTATGAAAGTCGTATACATCTACATTATGGGCACTTCTAATTTTCTGTTGTTGGTATTGTCAGGCAGTGGCAAAATAACAATGCACCAATATAAGAGACCTTGCAAGATTTCTGCTGTAACAAATGAATTGGTAAATTAACAAATCTGTTTCCATTGTAAAAAGTTCATAAGCAACTTGAGGGAGAAAACATAAAAACAAGAAGTTGAATATAAATCCATGACTAGAGGTTCACAACCTGTGAACCTAGAATACCAATCTCCGCATTTTGAGTCAAGCCAAAATCCCCGTAATTAGTCCTCATCCGAATGACCACTAGTATGAGATCAATCCTTTTGGTTTTGTTGGCGCCTTGCTGATCTCTGCTGCTTTGGGGTTCTTATGATGTACCATGGTTTCTGCTTGCCCACCATCTGTTCTGGGTTCTCCCGAGTGGCAGTGTTGGTGGATTTTTGCAGTTGCAGGTTCGATTCAGCTTTTTCTGTGGTGTAGACCGTGTGGTATTTGTTGTGGAAGGAGAAGAGCAGACGGAAAGGGAAATCCCAGCACTATGTTTTTTTGAAAGTTGTCTAAGATAGGTTGGGATGGTTTTAAATTCCTTACGCTTGGACATAGTGTGGGAGGAAATGTCTGGAAATATCAGAATGTCATCCCCCTCAAAATGTAATCTGTCCATTTTACGGGAGGCGTGAAAAATCTCTTCTATTTGATGGAAAAAAGAATGCACGTGAGAACATCCGGTGTCAAATTTCTCTTCTTTTGGAATTCAGAATAAACATGATGTGTTCTATCCAGAACAATTTCAGTCTCCTTGAGGGCTCCCATCATCATGCAAAATAGGTTTTGAATATGTGGGGTGAGTTTTGCGTCTGGGATGGCGGGGTACACACCCTTCATTCTTAGATAATTTAGTCTAGTTTGATTCTCCCCATCATCTACTTTGTTCAGTAGGGTGCAGTATGATCTCTCTAAGGCCACCACTCTCTCGAATAAGCTGTCATTATCCTGATCCTGTTCAATGGCAGACCCCTCCAGTTGTTCGATAAGCTCTTCAAGTTTATGCACAGGGAGGTCTAGCTCGCTGATGAACTTATTGATGTCTTGTTTTATGATAGACATTTCTTTACGAAATTCCTGCATTAGTAGATAAAATTCACTCTTTGTAAAAAGAGCTGACGTTTCCTGAAGGGTTGGGGGGGGGGACCCCAGGCAGCTGTTCTGAAGTGATAAGCCTCTCCTGCTTTTGGTTTAAAAAGGCGTTTTTGATTGAGGGGCCCTTAGCCACCTTTGCTTTTGCAGATGTCATAACTGGTTAACAATAGTGCACTTGGGAGGAGTATGTGGATGGCTACTGTAGAATAGCACATCTGTAGAATGGAGGCAGGGAGCCAGAGGGGGAAGGGAGCTGCACCAAGGCACAGGTGTGCATCTATACTGAGGCTTCACTCCCCAGATCAAGGCTTTATTACAATCTTGAGTGGATAGACGTGGTGCAGTTTTAATGTTCTAGCCCCAAGGCATATACAGCATCAGGCATCCAGTGTCTATATGGCCGTCAGACCCCACACCACAAGTCTTGCCTCTGGTAGGGGACTGCACAATCATTCAGATATTTTCCCAGAAAAAGACAGCAGTAGGAGCCACAGGGTTGTGCAAGTGCTCCTGGGACCCCCAGCATAGGACGCTCCGTCCCAGTATCCGGTGCAATCTCACAGTAATCAGGGTGGCAGAGGGGAGGGTACGCGTAAACCGTGTTTGTGGAGGCCTACTGCATCTCAACTCTGTTGGCCCCTCCGCTCGGGGTAGGTTATACACCGCTGGTAGAGAGAGGTCTCCAGGTTTAGCTGTGATCACTACGACTCGCAGTGTTCAGCGGTCAGCCACAGCAGGTTTTCCCCGTGGCGCACTGCTGTCGGCTATCTTGGTGACTGCTGTGCCCCACTGCCAGCATTCCATGGCGCCAATTACAGGCTTTCCTGAGCGGTCACTCTCGCAGGGCATTCTCAACAGCTTCAGGGAAGAATTGCCCTCAAGAGTCACCATAATTTACGCTGAGATCCTATTTATTGCAGTATTTGCCAGTCCCAGGGATCAGAGCTAAGGGCATCATTACGATGGCGGGCAGACAAAGTGCGGCGGTCCCGCCATGTCAATTAGGATGCCACCACCACGGTGGTGGTGGCATCCCGCATCATTTACATTGCGGCGGGCGGTGCTGTGAGCAGCACCCGCCGCAATGTAAAAAAAAGCATGTTGCGCATTGGCATGCACAACGTGACAGGCACCGCGCGGTGCCTGCCACCCTGTGCATGCCAATGTAGGGGGGTACCATAGGTACCCCCCAAGTGCACCCCCCTGCAATGGGCCCCCATTACCAAAGACCGTATGCCTTTCCATGGCGGCAACGCCGCCATGGAAAGGCACATCTCCGCCTGCATCACAATATGGATGGCGGTGCCTTGCAGACACCGCCACCATATTGTGCACGTTTTCCGCCCGGTAGACGAGTCGACTGGCGGGAAAGCGGCGGACGGTCTTCCCGTCCGCCGCGGACCCCCCAGCCATCCTAATATGGCGGGGGTCACTGAGGCATGGATGGCGGGCGGATCGCCCCCGCCAGGCCGGCGGTGGCTACTGCCTGCCCGGCGGGGGCGATCCGCCCGCCATCCTAATAGGCCCCTAAGTTGGGGCATATGTTTCTTTGTCCCTGCCCTGGCCACGCCCCCTAGGCAACATTTTAAAGCTCTATCAGGACCTTTTGTGCCAATCTGGAAGGAATAGAGAATTGGAAGCCAGACAGACAGAGGAGGCTGAGACTGAGAAACAAAGTTAATTTCTCCAATCCAAGTCAGTCATGAAAGCTTAACCATTTTGGAAAGTTTTAAAAAGGGTTGCAGATCCCCATTTATCTATCAATGCAGCCTCGAATGAAAAGCCATTTCTCAGTCATTGATCAATATTTAGCTAAAGCTGGATACATATGACTGCTATACCTACCCAATTCAGCAATCATAATCCTGTTGCAGCAGAATTTGACATTTTAGCCAGAGAGAGCCCCATATTTGCAGCACGTTCTAGTCAAATACGTCCATCCACTGACAGTATGAGAGCGTGTTAGAAACTGGCTAACCCCAAGCAATTCTGGAAAAGGTCATTGTGGAGAATACCACCTTGGCAATGATCTGCTTAGAAGAGCATAAGGAACAGGGGAAGGTAGTCAGTGCCTTTGCAGGCTTGTGTGAGAAGATTAAAACAACTATTAGTAAGCCTTACAGACCCATGCAACATTGCCCACGGTGGTGTGACCATGCACGCTCACTTGCTAACCGTTCACTACGTAGAGCCCTATGTAAGAACCCCAGAGATCATGAAGAGGTGACCCGTGGAAGGAGAAATTATATTAAAGCATGGTCTCGAACAGAAGAAATGAGGTTATCACTCAGCAGTGGAAGGACTTATCTGCTAAAGCTCACACAAAGGACAGTAACCTATTCTGGAAAGCGGTGGCAAGCATGCGCTCTTTTGATCAGTCAACAACCACTATTTGTTGCCACATAAAGAGCGATGCATGGGTGGATCATTTTTCCAAAATATACTCAAACAAAAGTGTAAAATCCATGTTTTCATGAGACCAAATCCCTATTTCAATTAAAGTTCTAAATGTTACCATTGATTAAGTCACCGCAGCGATGGTACAGAGTGCCGGAGGTAAATCACCGGGCACCAATGGAGTTCCCATTGATCTAATAAAATGTAATTTGTCTATATGGGCTCCTCTATTGACAAATGTTTTTAGTGATATGACGTCCTCTACCATACCAAGTTCCTGGGTGAATTCCATCATAGTACCCATTTTTTTTAAACGGTAACCGGGCCAAGCCCAACTGCTACCGCCCAATTTCCCTAATTGACATACAGGCCAACATTTTTGGTTGTGTCCTCTATAATAAGTTTCAGGATTCAGTACGTAAAAGAACATCCTGGAACCATGTCAATATGGCTTTCGGGCTGGTATTGGCACGGAGGAGCAATGTTTGAACCTAAAATTGGTAATCTGCAAGTATACGGTAGCCAAACATTCCAACCTGTATCTGGGGTTCATGTATTTATCCATGGCCTTCCAATGCGTAAACCAAGATAAGCTCTGGCAACATCTCCTTGGTATTGGACTGGACGGAACACTTATTCACATACTTGCTGCGCTTTATTCTAACACTTCAGCTAGGGTACGCTATGGACAAAAATGTGCATTGTCAGACATCATTAAGACCCCCCGTGGAGTGCAGCAAGGTTGTGTGCTTGTGCTGTTACTATTCATTCTTTATATTAACAATTTAAGTACTCAGTTAATAGCCAGTACCGTTGACATTCCAAAGGTAAATGGTATTCCACTACCCGCACTTCTATATGCAGATGATGCGGTCTTAAAGGCCCGCACACCAAAAGCATTAAGATAGTTAGTTCATACTTTTGTGGCCTTTATGTCAAACTTGGATCTCCTAACCAATTTTGGCAAATCTTATATAATGGCTTGTGGGACCAAAAGATGTGTGGACCATAGAATAACAGTTGGTCAAAATGGAGGAAAATAATTTCTGTAGGAGACTTCTGGCTACACCAGGATCCTCATCAAATGTTATTTGTCACAACGAACTTGGGCTCACATATTTGAATGACCATATACGAATTAAACCACCCTTGCTGTGGCTTTCTATCCGGCATAATGAGGACACCCCACTATCAAGGGCCATAATTAGTGAATGCCTGAATTGTGACAAAGGTATGTCAATCCCATGGTTGGCTTGCGTGAAAAGCTCCTTCGATGAGGTTGGCCTATCACATGCTTCTTTTGATACCACTTCATGTGCATCAATAAAATACAAGTCTCATCAATGTTATTAGCACAATTGCATGATAAGAGGGCTTTGGAGGAGTCTAGGAAAGCAACGATTGGAGGTTAGGTTTAGGGCGGACACAGTAAAATACCTACTTTGCTTCCCAATAGGGTAACGGTGCTATTCAGTATATGATTCACTTCCTCTTTTTCTGTAAATTTTCTGTGTTATATACTTAAAGCTTTTTGGTTCCATTAATGAGAGTGAGAAACATGAGACATAGAGCCCAAGCCTTTCTTGCATTACAACGCCTCTCAGATGATGAAACATGTGTCACTGTGACTCGCTTTCTCTGTGCTGCTGTCGGCTCACGCAGAACTATGCACTTTTTTTTTTACTCAGAAACGTTTTAGGCATATTATTCATTCTTGAATATACAGTTTTTAACATTTGGTTCCGTGAAAGGTATTATCGTAATATTTAAAAATGATGAACTCCTCTGAATGTTTTATTTCTCTTTTACTCTGGTTGTACTATTAAATTATTTGACATGAATTGCTCGGAACACGCGAGAGTAGTACCAGGTAAATACTCCATTAACAGGGCGCACCACAAAGTAGGTTTCTGTTTCTAGGTTTTTATAGCCTGTGTTACTACACGCAAATTATTATGCCCAGCCGTTAGGAGTGGGAACTGAGATATGTGATTCTGTTTTTAAATGTTACATTTTATATCGTAACATATGAATTGTATCATTGTATGTGCACTTTTATGGATTCCTATTTATAAACCGAATAAAGATTTATAATAAATGAAATGACTGCTAAACCATTAAAATCTTGTATAATATTGTATAATCCAAAATGTTTCCTCTCTACAGCATGGAGCCCATAAAAATGATGAGTTGTTAAAGCGTAAGGTGGTGTTTTGGCTGAGGAATAAATCTGAGGCCAATTTGGACTTGAACAATAACATTATCTACACCTGAAGGGTGGATTGGATAGGTTACTTGCCCAATGTATCGACAAGAGATTGTGTCATAGTTAATTTTAGAAATCCAGAAATTGTGCATAATTTCTTATCACGCTTCAGGTCATTGCCCAAAAACCAGGGTGGGATTCGAGTGCACCCATTACGTCATTAATATAAACCTGACTTCGCACGTGATGCTAATCCCATTAACGTTAACAGACCACCTGTCCCCTCCCTACAACGACATTGGGATTACAATGTTCCTGTCAGTTCCCGCTTCGACCCAATCAGTAACCTGGACATGATAGACTGACTGTGTCCTCCAGGATTGAGTAGCAGACCATTCGGGCACAGGGCCCCTCAAAATGCATCACCCCCATAACACAGGGGTTAACAACTTTAGGGGCTCAAGAGACCTTACTCCCAACTAAAGCGCCAGCAAAGCCTAAATGTTTACGTTTGATTACATGGAATATTGCTGGCGCCCATGCTAAGGGGCCGATTCCGATCTCGGTCGGAGGCGCACCCAATACTATTCGGTCGGGAAAAAAGCCATGCGAAAGCCAGTTTCCCGACCGATCCGTACAGCACACCGAACGAGCAAGTACGATGCGCACAACAGCAAAAATTCCGGCCGAGCCGTACTCACCCAAACCAGGTCCTGTTCTCCGACCGAGGCGAATCCGGAAACGCCGATTCGAGTCGCACGGAAGGAAAATGCAGCCCCGTCCGGCCGAACAAGTACGATGCGCTTTCCGTACGCGCCGAACCCGTCGCTACGCACGGCACGTCAAAGCATCCGGGAGAGGCGCACATAAGCTCCGAATCGCGCCACAACACGATCCACGGCTACGAGGCGAACACGGCACCGACGAGGACGACGCGAGCGACGAGGACGAAGCGAGCGACGAGGACGAAGCCAAGCGACGAGGACGACGCAAAGCAACTAGAAGGACGAACGACACGAACCAACCATGAATCCCTTCGTCCCGATCATACCAATATTCTACATCTACTACCGGAACAGGCACGGACGCGTACGGCGCAGAAGGTAAGTCAGACACCAACCACAAAACACATACAACACGTACACGACACATCACACACATACACTGGGAATCTGAATATACTTACACCAGCAACAGCAGCACCATAGGGGCGGGATGCCCATCACCAATGCCACATATGCACACAGGGGCCTGAATGCGCGCCACCACCCCAACCCAGGGGGGCTGGATGCCTACCACTACTACCACCCTTAGCCAGGGGGCAGGATGCCTACCACTACTACCACCCTTAGCCAGGGTGGCAGGATGCCTACCACTACTACCACCCTTAGCCAGGGGGCAGGATGCCCACCACTACTACCACCCTTAGCCAGGGGGCAGGAAGCCTACCACTACTACCACCCTCACCCACGGGGGCAGGATGCCTACCACTACTACCACCCTTAGCCAGGGGGGCAGGATGCCCACCACTACTACCACCCTCACCCAGGGGGGCAGGATGCCCACCACTACTACCACCCTCACCCAGGGGGGCAGGATGCCTACCACTACTACCACCCTTAGCCAGGGGGCAGGATGCCCACCACTACTACCACCCTTAGCCAGGGGGCAGGATGCCCACCACTACTACCACCCTCACCCAGGGGGGCAGGATGCCCACCACTACTACCACCCTCACCCAGGGGGGCAGGATGCCTACCACTACTACCACCCTTAGCCAGGGGGCAGGATGCCCACCACTACTACCACCCTTAGCCAGGGGGCAGGATGCCTACCACTACTACCACCCTTAGCCAGGGGGCAGGATGCCTACCACTACTACCACCCTTAGCCAGGGGGCAGGATGCCCACCACTACTACCACCCTCACCCAGGGGGGGCAGGATGCCCACCACTACTACCACCCTTAGCCAGGGGGGCAGGATGCCTACCACTACTACCACCCTTAGCCAGGGGGGCAGGATGCCTACCACTACTACCACCCTTAGCCAGGGGGGCAGGATGCCCACCACTACTACCACCCTCACCCAGGGGGGGCAGGATGCCCACCACTACTACCACCCTTAGCCAGGGGGGCAGGATGCCCACCACTACTACCACCCTCACCCAGGGGGGGCAGGATGCCCACCACTACTACCACCCTCACCCAGGGGGGCAGGATGCCTACCACTACTACCACCCTTAGCCAGGGGGCAGGATGCCCACCACTACTACCACCCTTAGCCAGGGGGCAGGATGCCCTACCACTACTACCACCCTTAGCCAGGGTGGCAGGATGCCTACCACTACTACCACCCTTAGCCAGGGGGCAGGATGCCCACCACTACTACCACCCTTAGCCAGGGGGCAGGAAGCCTACCACTACTACCACCCTCACCCACGGGGGCAGGATGCCTACCACTACTACCACCCTTAGCCAGGGGGCAGGATGCCCACCACTACTACCACCCTCACCCAGGGGGGCAGGATGCCCACCACTACTACCCCCTCACCCAGGGGGGCAGGATGCCTACCACTACTACCACCCTTAGCCAGGGGGCAGGATGCCCACCACTACTACCACCCTTAGCCAGGGGGGCAGGATGCCCACCACTACTACCACCTTCACCCAGGGGGCAGGATGCCCACCACTACTACCACCCTCACCCAGGGGGGCAGGATGCCTACCACTACTACCACCCTTAGCCAGGGGGGCAGGATGCCCACCACTACTACCACCCTTAGCCAGGGGGGCAGGATGCCTACCACTACTACCACCCTTAGCCAGGGGGGCAGGATGCCTACCACTACTACCACCCTTAGCCAGGGGGCAGGATGCCCACCACTACTACCACCCTCACCCAGGGGGGCAGGATGCCCACCACTACTACCACCCTTAGCCAGGGGGGCAGGATGCCCACCACTACTACCACCCTCACCCAGGGGGGCAGGATGCCCACCACTACTACCACCCTCACCCAGGGGGGCAGGATGCCTACCACTACTACCACCCTTAGCCAGGGGGCAGGATGCCTACCACTACTACCACCCTTAGCCAGGGGGCAGGATGCCTACCACTACTACCACCCTTAGCCAGGGGGCAGGAAGCCTACCACTACTACCACCCTTAGCCAGGGGGGCAGGATGCCTACCACTACTACCACCCTTAGCCAGGGGGCAGGATGCCTACCACTACTACCACCCTTAGCCAGGGGGCAGGATGCCCACCACTACTACCACCCTTAGCCAGGGGGCAGGAAGCCTACCACTACTACCACCCTCACCCACGGGGGGCAGGATGCCCACCACTACTACCACCCTCACCCAGGGGGGCAGGATGCCTACCACTACTACCACCCTTAGCCAGGGGGCAGGATGCCCACCACTACTACCACCCTTAGCCAGGGGGCTGGATGCCTACCACTACTACCACCCCCACTCATAGGATGGACAATGCATGACACAACAAGCACACCACAACCTAGGGAATGCAAGATTAAGACATCCCCCACCACCATGACAAGCGTGTGAGCAGGCTGTGTCAAATGCCTACAACACCGAACATGACTTTGAACATACAATGTGACCCCCTAGCACATGTGCCACACATATATGTGTGTGGCACCCACAATGCAAGCAGCCCATGACCATTGTGGCAATGGGGCCTAAACCCCCATCATCACAGTGACCACAAGGTAAGTGTGGGGTCCATAGCTGAAGCACATTTTGACCATTGTGGCAATGGGGTCTAAACCCCCATCATCACAGTGACCAAAAGGCAAGTGTGGGGTCCATAGCTGAAGCACATTTTGACCATTGTGGCAATGGGGACTAAACCCCCATCATCACAGTGACCAAAAGGCAAGTGTGGGGTCCATAGCTGAAGCACATTTTGACCATTGTGGCAATGGGGTCTACACCCTCATCATCACAGTGACCAAAAGGTAATTGTTGACAAAGAAAGAGCTGCAACTGCCAAACTGCATGGATCATTCCTGGTCACAGAACCAAAAACTCATCTGTGGCAAAGTAGTGTATGTGTCCCATTGCAACATAAATTGGGGGAGCCAAATACTGCAGTGCAAATGAAACATTCCTTTGGCCATGTGCAGACAAACAACACCCATGGGGGCTGAGACCGTCAACAGTCATCAATGACACAATGACAGAAGTGACCATCAGAATGCAGAACCACATATTTGCACCAATGGGCACACAAATGCAGATACCCTGTGGAGACAGCAGATGTGAGGTGAACAGATACCATACCATGGCAGCAATGGGACACACAAACCATGATCACTGTGCTGACCGATGACCTAGGAGTCCCAGGGACAGCAGGGGAAATACACCAAACAACATACAGCCAATGGCACACCCAAGATATGCCAATGCAGTGGTGCAGATGCACAAACACAAACAGGCAGACCAACACTGTCATCATACACAGCAGGTGAGGGGTGGGGGTGCCAGTGTCCCCAGGCAACAACACAACACATGAGGAGAGCTGAATACCAATCATACAGATGTGCATACACTGCCACACTAAGGTAACTCATGGATCCAAATCCCCTATGTGGGCAAGCAGGCATTGACAGGTGAGAGGGAGCACAAAACACACATGTCACACAGGCACGTAGGAACAACAACTGACACAGCAAGTCACAGACACACCACAGCACCACCCCAGGGCCCCCACAATGTGGTGACCCTGGGCTGAATAAAAATACCACTGTGATGACAAAGCTAAATGTCGTTCACACTGTGAACCACAGTCAGGTGTCCTGAGCAACAAACTACCATCACACCTACACAAGCACAAATCAATCAGCATGGCCAGTAAGCCAAGGCCAACATGGAGGCAGGGGCCTAGCCGGGCAACAACTCTCATCTGCACACACTCAAGACCACACCCCTCGACCTCCAACAATGTGCAGCAGTGAAGTACACATGCACTGGTGACATTGCACATGCACCCATGACTATTCCAGGGTGGTGGGTGGGAACCAAGGTGTAGAAACACATCACACATGGACACTCAACAAGACTCCTGAATGTCTGACACACTGCACACTACGCTGTACATGGACATGACGGCAATACCACACCGACCAATGGGATCCCAGCCACAGTCACACACCAATGAAGAGGCCAAG